>SNQN01005055.1:33849-47140 GCA_008642245.1 Bassia scoparia | reverse complement strand
CCACCATGTGGAACCCATTCTTCCACTTGCAACATACTCATATACATTAAACAATACAATTTTATTTGTTTCTCTCTCCAATCTAAATCTACTTTATAACCCCACTTCCCTTATTATATTAGTTTCCAAATTTTTGCCCCAAATAGTGTATGGCATAAACTTCATGGAACGGAGGGAGTATGTTTTTTCGAWTACTTTTTGCATTTCATTTGATTTTTTTTATTTCTGTATGAATTTTTTCAATTGCTTATTTATGTCTACTCTTTTTGCAATGCAGTGAGCAGTTGGCTATGTTTGCAGACATGTATTGTTTGCATAGAGAAGATTTTTTAAGTTTGTGTCAAAACGAAATGATTAAATCTCCGGTGATTGAGAGTTTGATGTATGTTTTAAATGAGTATGAACGTGCCAATGAGGGTGATTCAGATATTCGYCGTTTCTACTTTGGAACTCATTTTACTATAAGTTTCTGTTTTATTAGTTTTTTTTATGTATTTGTTTATGTACATTTTGAAGCTTTGTAATTATTTCTATTTTGATCTTTCGTAGACACCTTTTGAGGATATAATGAAAGGTGTAGACCAAGGTACATAGGTTGATGAGATTAAACATCAACTGTTTGAATGTTGGTCAGATTGGTTACATCATCAGCATCCTGATTGCAAGCTTGTAGATGCTGATTTGGTGAGTGTTTTTGTTACTAAATTTTATCAATTTTTTTAAGGAAATTCTATACGGTGGCACTAAGGTTTCGCGAATTACATATGGCMGCAACTAAAGTTTGCGAATTACATATCGTGACATCGAGGTTTTGTTTAATTACATACCGTGGCACTAATCACTTAATTAGTGGCTAATTAGACTTAGTGGCTACATTATTTAACCTCATTAGTGTAAATTACTAACTTGCCCTCTTTTTTTGATTTATTTGCAATGAATTAAATATTTCAACCCATTTCRTATGTATSAGTCAATCCAACTCCTTTCAATCTCTGCACTCTCTTCGTCTTCCTTAKAAAGATTTTGTAACGTGAGTTCAATTGCTTCCTTCTGCATAATTCGAGTTCACTTCAGATGGAGAGTAAAGTTGGCTACTCTGAAATATTACTCTTATGAAACATTAGATATTCATAAGAATTATTGAAATTCAGAGTAAAATTGGCTACTCAGAAACATCAGTAGCAATTGAATTGCAATTCAAAGTAGCAATTCAGACAACATTTAAAATGCAATATTCATACAAACTGGAAAAACGCAACAMTAAAATGTCACTCTTATTAAACTTGCTGCAAAAATGCAATTTGGCAAACAAACTGCAATACATATTTAAATTGCAATATTCATACTAATCTAATGGAGAATGACAACGGCTTTTGTGATACGACTTTTGTAATCGAATGTAATACGACTTTTGTGATACGACTTTTGAAAACGGCTTTATTAATCTGATGTAATANGGTTTTGTTTAATTACATACCGTGGCACTAATCACTTAATTAGTGGCTAATTAGACTTAGTGGCTACATTATTTAACCTCATTAGTGTAAATTACTAACTTGCCCTCTTTTTTTGATTTATTTGCAATGAATTAAATATTTCAACCCATTTCRTATGTATSAGTCAATCCAACTCCTTTCAATCTCTGCACTCTCTTCGTCTTCCTTAKAAAGATTTTGTAACGTGAGTTCAATTGCTTCCTTCTGCATAATTCGAGTTCACTTCAGATGGAGAGTAAAGTTGGCTACTCTGAAATATTACTCTTATGAAACATTAGATATTCATAAGAATTATTGAAATTCAGAGTAAAATTGGCTACTCAGAAACATCAGTAGCAATTGAATTGCAATTCAAAGTAGCAATTCAGACAACATTTAAAATGCAATATTCATACAAACTGGAAAAACGCAACAMTAAAATGTCACTCTTATTAAACTTGCTGCAAAAATGCAATTTGGCAAACAAACTGCAATACATATTTAAATTGCAATATTCATACTAATCTAATGGAGAATGACAACGGCTTTTGTGATACGACTTTTGTAATCGAATGTAATACGACTTTTGTGATACGACTTTTGAAAACGGCTTTATTAATCTGWTGTAATACAATTTTTGTAATCGAGAAACTAACTGGAATCAACTATTTGAATTTAATAAACTCATTTTATACAATTTTTGTAATGGAGAAGAACAACATTGCTGATTCTAATAAACTCATTTTATACAACAAATTCGACATTACAAACAATCACTAATTATCCAGATCAACCTCCTTCTTTAATTCGCCAATTCCTCGAATTGGGGTACGGTACAATCATAAACTACTACATCCTCCTRATAAACCCAATCGAAGAAAGCACATCCAACATTACGACCTTTGTAATACTGCTTTTGCAGATTTTTGTCTGATGAGAATCGAACCTCAGAACATTTYGGGGGATTGCACTCGCACAACTTCATCTTAACCCAATTTAATGTGCCATCAACAGCTGCCTTCGAATTTCTTGAACGAGATAACATGGCAGATTGTCCGYGGATAGGGTTCTAAGTTGGAGAAG
Organism: Bassia scoparia; assembly: GCA_008642245.1. NCBI lineage: Eukaryota > Viridiplantae > Streptophyta > Magnoliopsida > Caryophyllales > Amaranthaceae > Bassia > Bassia scoparia. The sequence goes on along the minus strand of SNQN01005055.1, from coordinate 44,582 downwards.
ATGAAAAGGTATTGAGAAGAATGAATGGTATTTTTTTTTGTTTTTGCAAAGAGTATGAATGGTATTGACAGCTGCCTTGGAAGTATACGAAGATTAATAAGGAGCGAGGGCAGTTAGATAATGAGGGAAGGATTGCAAATAATTAAAAAAAGAGGGCAAGTTAGTAATTTACACTAATGAGGTTAAATAATGTAGCCATTAGGTCTAATTAGCCACTAATCGATGCATTATACATGGTTGAATTAACAGAACTGATGCCCGATACAATCGTATTCGCACCAACTTAGTTGCGTCAATGTAATTTCGTGAAACTCTTAGTGCCCCTGTTAAATTCCTTTTTTTTTTTGAATTCATTTTTTTTTATTTTATTTGTTTTTGGTTATTTTTTACTCCTGTTTTTAGGTTTTTTCTCTTTTGTGCCCGATATCACTTTCTTGCAGTTGTTTTCAACTTCAAAGCAATTAATATTTGATTACTGATACATCGTTCTTTTATGTTGTGCAGGAGGGAAGAAGAAAGTTGTTCGTTCTCCTCCACGAATCTACTGAATTTTTTACATCTTAGCTGTTCAAACTGTTAGGATGTTTTTCAATATTCTATTCTTCTGTTATTGTTTCAAAAGTTTCTGTTAACTTTGTTATGGTTTATATTGTGTTTTTATTACTTATTTCTTCACTGTTTACATTCCAGTTATGATTTACTTATCTTGCGCGTTGTAATAACTACTTTTTTGTTTTAAAACTTACTTTTGTTTGAAAATGAAAAAGTAGTGTTATTATTATAAAAGCTAGTATGTACAATAGAGAAACATTTATATAATGAAGAAAGTATTGATATTTAAAGAAAAGTAATTCTTTTAATTGGAGAAAAGTAGTTTGTTTTGTTTTTTCTTATTCGGGATATGGTTCGTATATTCAGATAATAATTTTTGTTTTGTATTCAAAATTAAAAAAGGTAATTTATATTCTTGTGAATTCTTGTCTATTTGGATTATAAGGTTTATAATAAGTATTACTATTTTTCATTTAAATGTCTTATTTTTTTTTATAATGCTTACTTTTTTTCATATTATTTACTTTTTTGTTTTGTAAAGCTTATTTCTCATTAAATGTTAACCGTTTCTTTTAAAAGTGTTAACATTTTCTTTATTTTCACTCGAGATGCTTTTTGTATGTATATTATTCTTATTCTTGTTGTGTTCTTTGCAAAAGCTATGCTGTTAATCTGGGAGCACGGAGATTCAAAATTAAAATGAGTGGATGATCTAGTTTACGATTAGCAAGTAGAGCTCTTCAGCACAGTCTTGCTCATGAAAATCTGATTAGTGAGTTTCTTATTATCATTGTTTGCGCGTATTATGGAAAGTTGATTTTGAGCCCAGCATTGCATTCGGTAATGTTTTTATTTTTTGTTTTTTTTTTTTGCCTTTGTTCGTATTTTTTCTAGTCTTTACTTTAATGTTTTCTAGGTCTTTGGAACGTAAAATCTTCGAGCTGAAATTGCAGCCGTCTTCTTTGGTCAAATTTGAACATAAAATGAAGACTGATTTGCTCCATTGTTAGAGAGATTCAATGTTAAAAGAAAATCTATGTGTGAAAAGTAATAGCCATGAGAAGGATTATAATATATTGCATTGATTGAAGAGATGAAGTATGGACATAGATGGAGAATTCGAAAGAAGAGAGGAAAAGACTGCCAAGAATGTTGCTAAACAATGCTGACTCAAGATAAAAATCTGTTCTAAGAGTCTGGTCAAAAGTATATTTGGGGATGTACTGATGTTGTATATTAATTAATTGTGATGTATTAGTTTTAGGTTGATACTATATATATTAAGTTACTATTTTTTTTTCGGATTTGCAATACTAATTAGTTATATATTGTTGCCTGGAAATTACTGAACATTAATTAGAAATGATTGAATAGTATTGTTATAAATGGATGCCAGGACAATAGTACATTGAACTATATATAAAATATTTCTAAATACTGTTTATGTCATTTTTTATTGTTTCATATTTTTATGTGTTGATATTTTGCAGTTTATATTGTGTTATCTCTTTTTTCTTTCAAATAAAGAGGTATGTCTATATATTTCATTAGTTCTTGTGTATTTTTACAATAATAATAGTTTTTTTTTCATTGTGCGGTTGTTTGAAGCTGTTACTATCTGAAATGACACATCGAGGAAAAAGATGGCTAACTTTTTGTTTTTTTTATCCACTACTTTTGATCATTATTTACTTTTTAAGTTTTTAAAGTGTACATAAATTTTAATTGTCCTTTTTTTTGTAAGCTTTACTATGATTTGATTTAGATTGAAGGAAAAGGTATGATACTTTTCCCTTTTTTTTACACATAGTTTCGTTCATGTGTTATTTTATATGAAAAGTCATTTTCATTTCTTAAAGTATTACATCTATATAGTTTTAAGTTTTTTAAAGAAAACTTTTTCTTAACAAGAATATTAGTTTTGATTAGAATAACATATATATTCGACAATTTACCTGTTTATTTAAAAAATATGTAGAATTTTAATCATAGTAGGTAATCACATTCATATCAAAGAAAAAGTAAATCATTGAAAAAGAAAATAATAGAATTGTAATGACAAAAGTAGCAATTGAATATCATTCATAAAAGTAATGCATAAATTCAAAAAACTAGTTCAATTATTCAGACATAGTACTATAATTTATTTTCGAAGTAATACTACAAAATATTAACATAATACTAATTTTAAACTTATTAGACAATGTACGGCTGACATTATCGTGTAAATGAACATATTCACTCATGACCTTTGGCTTTCATTCTATCGGTTTTCTTTTGATAAAAATAATATTATATATATATATATATATATTAGTGTATTATTTAAAAGTATGTAGAATTTAATCATGTAGGGTCTATCTTAGAAAAATACATAAAGTAATAGATGTAATGAACAAAATACATCTGTTATCATTCAGAAAAGTAATCCATAAAAATTCAGAAAAGTAGTACATTTTTGATCACAACATAGTTCTTAATCTTGCTTTTACAGTAATTCACGATAAATATTAAGTATTACCTAATTTTAAATTACTTTGGATCAATTAGGCTTAATGATTGGTTACAATGAACCATAATTCACACTCCATACCATTGGCTTTCACTTGCTTTGTTTTCGTTGTTTGGTTGTTTTCCTTCTGTTCAAAGAACCCTTTATCCTCTTTTTTCTTCCTTTTGTATTGCTTTTGGTATGCAATCTTGACAAGTAGGTATCTCAATTGCTGTTGTTTTTGGTTTCTCTATTAACTGTTCTGTACTGCTCTTGTGACTAGTTTGAACTGTCAATGATTTGACTAAACTTTGCTGGCACTATCTTGTATTCTCCTCGATGATGCTCTTGTCTCTTTATCTCTGCTTTTTGAGTATAAGTTATATTCTTTAGTTACCATTGTCTGTTCTGCAAGAGTATATTTCTTGTTGTAATATCATGTTCTTGTTTAACTGTTTTCTTTGTCCAGAATTTCTTCCTTTGCCATTTAGTCCATCTTTTTGATGTATTTTTGTATGCTTGTCAGTCTGTATTAAAACCTTAAACTATGAATACATGCCAACCTTACTTCTTTAAATTCTTGCCAAGGCATTCACTTGATGTGTTAAGCTTGTCAAATAACCCTTGTTTTCTGTTGTTCTTTGGCATTCCAACACGACTTCATAATATCGGCAGTTCCACTGGTCAAGTAGCTTCAAATAGACCCAATGCTAGTAGTATTCTGCCTCGACTTTCCCGAAATTGTTGTGTGTATGTTGCATTGCATGCCTCATTAGCCTGTACATAGATATCTGATTCTGTGTTGATTTTGAATATTGAAGTCTTGATCTGATTCATTTTTTCTCCATCTTCTAATTGTCCTCTATAAAATCTGAAGAAGTCATTTGTAGATTTCTCGCTTTCAAACCCCATTGCATTATTTGTGGCTTTCATTCCTTTAGAGGATAATTTCCCGTCAGAAAAGAAATCGTGTTAATGTCTCCTGACCATTTTCTTCTATGTTACAATCTTTGAACCATTTGTTATTTCAAGTTTAAGTCTTTATCATGGTCTCCATTCCATTCAAACTTTCTGCTGTGATGCAACCTCTTAGGCATGAAATTGTTTTCTTGAATTCATCTTTTAAAGCACCAAATCTTAAAACCAATTTTAATGATATGCCATATGCCCGTTTGTCTTGTATTTTCCAAAACTAAAAATTTACATATGTTGTTTTTTCACAGAAAAATAGGCTCTCATTAGCTATGTAATTATTAAAAGTAAATCTCTTAATCCAAAGTATATATTTAATTCACGATACGTAATTCATAAAACGTAGTTCATTTAATACCAAGAATAGTGTTATAATTCCTGAACAGTAGCTTATACTAATCAGTTTTACAAAAGTAATTCATATCAATTATAACTAATATTAATATCAATCTCGGCATTATGCATATTTAGTTCTAGAGGATGCATCTATCTAGTATAAATACTCCGAAAGCAGTTCATATATTTCATACAATACATTTGTAATTTCAGAAATGTTTAATACATTATATAAAAAGGTCTTATATCATTACAAAGTAAACAATATTAATGGAAACAAATAATGATAAATTCTGCAAAGTGCCGTTCAAATATTTAGAAACGTAATCTTTTTTAGTAAAGTATTTCTATTATTCAGAAAAGAAGTGATATTTTCATAATTGTATTAATATAATTCTAAACATGTGTCATATAATTCATTTAATTTCTTTCAAAATAAAATGTAATTCATATAATTTTATTACCTTGCTTATGGCATTTGTGATTGCTAATCTTGATCGTATAATATTGTCTGCGTTCTTTTCTACCATTGACTTCTTGAAATGTTTAACACCATACCCTGAAATGTGTTTCCGTCTCACCAGCAATAAAAACCAACCAAACATCAATGTTTGCTAGTGATTGTTGATTCTAACCATTGGAGCACAAATTAAATTATACTTGTTTGTTCTAAATATTTGTGCAAAAATAATCACTCACCATAAAGTTTATAGTCATCAAGGATCTCGGGTCCCTTAAAAAATTGCAGTAAGCTTGTTCCCTTCTCCTCCCCCTATTTTAAACTTGAAAAAAAAAACTATCCGGATCCTTTGTTTGTCTTTGATACATTAAATCTATGACATTTTGTGAATCCACCCCCTCAATCTCTCTATTTTTGTCTTGAAATAAATTGTATGATCGATGATTGAATGTCCAATTGCATCAGACCCTCCAGCTTCATTGCATTAAGTTGAATGATTGTGTTGCTTTAAGGCCTGCTGAAAGCATTATTCATACTACTATGCCTTTTCTCCATTGATTTTCCGATTTGATCTATGCTATTTTCATGTTCTTCCTTGATAGTGGATGGTTGTTCGCATAATGTGGTCATCAAACTCCCATGTACCATCACAATCACTTTTCCTTCATATAAGCTAGCACAACCAGTTCTTGTTACTGCCGACTTTCTTCTTATTCCTTTTATTTTGTGTTGCTTCTTCATTCCGCTTGATTGAGTTTGTGTTCTGGTTTTTGATGTTAAGTATAGAGATTTTATCGTGTATCGGACCTGCTCTATTACTCGGGAATTCTTTCATTCTCATTACATCTGAATTCTTTTCCCTTGATTCTCCTGTTTTGCCTTGTGTATATCTTGTAGTTGACTTCCTTATTCCAAAACCTACTYCTTTTGAATGTTTTTTATAAGCATCATATATTTCTTGCCAAGTATTAGCTGTGAAACCAACTAAGTTTGCTGTGTACTCTTCTGTTTCTTCATTCGAGTCTTGCATATCAGTCTGATGTGACTGCATGTCTTYAGGTTGTTCCATTGCTGATTCATTTAATTGATCAGATGTAACATCTGTGTTTTCAGCATTGATTGTAAATATTGTGGTAGAATGCATTAGTTTCTTGTTAAAAGTAATTCACAAAATAGAAGAAAAGTAATCCATCTAACTAATAAAAGTAATTCATAACATTCAGAAAAGTAATGCATTAAATTTAGAAATACAATTCATTTAATTCAGAAAAGTAATCTATGTAATAGACAAAAGCAATTCATATTTTTCAGAAAAGTAATGCCTAAATTTTAAGAATGTAGTTCATTTGATTCAGAACAGTACTTATGTGCATTCTAAATTATATAAATTCTACAAAGGGACATAAAAATTGAAGCTCGAGTGGTAGCTAGGGGAGACAAGCAGATCAAAGGCAAAGATTAAAAAGCTACTTTCAGTCTAGTGGCTAAATTCACTACAGTTAGGACCATTATAGCTCTTGRTGCTGGAAACAATTGGTTTCTTTAATAGGTTGACATAAATAATGCTTTTCTACATTACTATATTATTGAAGACATATATATGCAACCTCCTCCAAGATACACTAAAGCTCTTCCTGATTAGGRGTGCAAATTAAAGAGGTCTTTSTATGGCCTTAAACAGGCTTCAAGACAGTAGAACATTGAATTGAAAAATTTTCTACTTGATTCCCTTGGTTTCTCTCAGTCCAAGCAGGATTTTTCTCTTTTTACTYAGAGGAATGGAGTTGATTTCACTGTCATAGTTTCTTATGTGGATGACCTGCTGATTTCTGGTTCAAATATGTCTATTATTTCTGATATCAAGTCCAAGCTTCACACTGCATTCACCATCAAGGACTTYGGAGATTTGAAAATTTTCCTAGGAATTGAAGTGAACAGAAGCAAGGATGGAATTTTCTTGAATCAAAGGTAATATGTCCTYGATTTGCTCAAAGARACTCACATGGAGAATTGTAAAATAGCTCKWTTTCCTTTGCCTAGAGGTCTGAAGCTGAGCACAATTGAGGGTGATCTGCTTACTGATCKAGTGGTATACATGAGACTTGTTGGTAAGCTCTTGTGTTTGGACATGACTAGGCCTGACATTTCATATACAGTGTGATAAGGATGCAATAGCACTTTCAAAAGATTACCCAAGGSTCGACAATATCATTCATAATTATAATTTCAAGCTCCTAACTTGTTGGAAAGGAAGATSGAAAAATTGGAATACACGAGGAAAATCTGGAAATTTTGATCAAGTGAAGAAACTGGAAATATCTGGTTGTTAGGATTAATTATTTTGTATTGTATTTTATTTTATTTATTTAGTTCGAATTAGTTTGGATTAGATTCGTTTGTTAGGATATTTATTAGTTAGTTAGGATATTTGTTAGTTAGGATATTATAAATATCTAGATTCGMTTAGGGTAGTAAAACCGTGTGATTATTAGGCGGTTAGGGTTAGTTTTATTTAGGATATTTTAGGATATAATTAGTTAGGATATTTTCTGGATAAGATTCATATCTTTTCATAAATATCTTAGTTAGTTTTAGATATTATTTTGTATTATAAATAGCTTCGAGTTCTTTAATAAAAATTCAGATTATTTGGACTTCCCTCTGAATAATGTTGTTTGTGTATGTTTGCATTGCATGCCTCATTAGCCTGTCATAGAGTAGTCTGATTCTGGTTCTCTGGTTTGAGACAATTTTGAAGTCTTGATCGATTCAATTTTTTCTCCATTCTATTGTCTATAAAAAATTTGAAGAGTCAGTTAGCTTGTAGTATTTTCTCTCAGCTTAACCCATTGAATTATTTGTGCTTCACCTTGAGAGGATATATTCCGTCAGAAAAGATCGTTGTGTTAATGTCTTGCACCATTTATCTCAATGTTACTATCTTTTGATACATTTGTTTATTTTCAAGTTTAAGTCTTTACATCATGTTGTCCCATTCCATTTCAAACTCTTCTGCTGTGATGCAACCTCTTAGGCATGAATTTGACTTCTTTTGAATTCCATCTCTTTTTAAAGCACCAAATCTTAAACCAATTTTAATGATATAGCATATGCCACGTCTATGTCTTGTATTTTCCAAAACCTAGAAAATTTAATATGTTGTTTTTCCAGAAAAAGTAGGCCTATTAGCTTGTAATTATAAAAAGTAAATCTCTAATTCCAAGTAATATATTTAATTCAGATATAATTTCATAAAAGTAGTTCATTTAATACCAAAGAATAGTTTAATAATTCTGAACAGTAGCTTTATACATCTAGAAAGTAGTTTATATAATTACAAAAGTAATTCATATCATTTAGAAAAGTAATTTAATTCTTCAGGAGCATTATCATTTTAGTTTAAGAGTACTCTCAGAAAGCAGTTCATATTCATTCATAAATAATTGTCGATATTCAGAAAAGTGTTCAATATCATTAATAAAAAGTACTTCATATCATTTCAAAAGTAAAAATATTAATGAAAATATAATGCATAAAATTCTGAAAGTGTTAAATATTTAGAAAGTAATCTTGATATTTAGTAAAGTATTTCTATTATTCAGAAAAGTAATTGTGATATTTTCATAATTGTAATTAATATAATTCTAAACAGTGTTATATAATTCATTTAATTATCTTTCAAAATAAAATGTAATTCATATAATTTTATTACCTTGCTTATGGCATTTGTGATTGCTAAATCTTGATCGTAAATATTGTCTGCGTTCTTTTCCTACCATTGACTTCTTGAATGTTAACACCATACCTTGAAATGTGTCTTCCGTCTCATCAGCAATAAAAACACACCAACATCAATGTTTGCTAGTGATGTTGATTCTAACTATTGGGCACAAATTAAATTATACTTGTTTGTCTAAAATGTTGTGTCAAAAATAATCACATCACCATAAAGTTTATAGTCATCAAGCATCTCGGGTCCCTCCAAAAAATTGCAGTAAGCTTGTTCCCTTGTCTCTCTCCCCCTATTTTAAATCTGAAAAAAAAAACTATCCGGATCCTTTGTTTGTCTTTGATACATAAATCTATGACATTTTGTGAATCCACCCCCTCAATCTCTTTCATTTTGTCTTGAAATTAAATTGTATGATCGATGATTGAATGTCCAATTGCATCAGACCCTCCAGCTCAATTGCCTTAAGTTGAATGATTGTGTTGCTTTAAGGCCGCTGAAAGCATTAGATCAATAGCTTATGCTTTTTCCTCAGTGATTTTCCGATTTGATCTATGCTTATTTCATGTTCTTCTCTTGATAGTGGATGGTTGTGTGCGATAATGTGGTCATCAACCTCCCATGTACCATCAACTTTACTTTTGCCCTTCTATAAGCCCTTCAACCAGTTCTTGTTACTGCCAACTTTCTTCTTATTCCTCTTTTTATTTTGTGTTGCTTCTTCATTGCCGCTTGATTCTGAGTTTGTGTTCTGGTTTTTGATGTTAAGTATAGGAGATTTGTATTCTGTTTTGTACTCGGAATCCTGCTCTATTACATCTGAATTCTTTTCCCTTGATTCTCTGTTTTGCCTTGTGTATATCTTTGTAGTTGACTTCCTTATTCCAAAACCTACTACTTTGAATGTTTTTATAAGCATCATTATTCTTGCCAAGTATTAGCTGTGAAACCAACTAAGTTTGACTGTGTACTCTTCTGTTTCTTCATTCGAGTCTTGCAATTCAGTCTGATGTGACTGCATGTCTTAAGGTTGTTCCATTGCTGATAATCATTTAATTGACATTATAATTTAGTTATTGAAGTAAATACTACAACAAATATTAAAGTATTACTAATTTTAAATTACTTTAGATCAATGTAGGCTGAATGATTCGTGTAAATGAACCATATTCAACTCCATCACCTTTGGCTTTCATTGCTATGGTTTTCTTTTGATAAAAATAATATATATATATATATATATATATATATATTAGTGTATTATTTAAAAAAATGATGTAGAATTTAAATCATAGTAGGGTTAATTATTCAAGAATACATGAAAAGTAATAGATGTAATGAACAAAAGTAATTGATATCATTCAGAAAAGTAATCCATAAAATTCAGAAAAGTAGTTTATTTGATTCACAACAATAGTTCCTATAATTCTGCTTTTGAAGTAGATACTACGATAAATATTAAAGTATTACTAATTTTAAATTACTTTGGATCAATGTAGGCTTAATGATTGGTGTAAATGAACCATATTCAACTCCATCACCTTTGGCTTTCATTGCTTTGGTTTTCGTTTGTTTTGGTTGTTTTCCTTTGTCAAAGAACCCTTTAATCCTCTTGTTTCTTCCTTTTGTATTTGCTTTGTTTGAATCTTGACAATAGGTATCTCAATTGCTTGTTGTTGTTGTTGGTTTTCTTCATTACTGTTCTGTACTGCTTCTTGTGACTGTTTGCTGTCAATGATTTGCTAAACTTTGCTGGTCATATTCTTGTAGTTCTCCTCGATGATTGCTCTTGTCTCTTTGTACTGCTGGCTTTTGAGTATCAAGTTATATTCTTTAGTTACCATTGTTGTTCTGCAAGGAGTATATTCTTGTTGTATATCATGGTTGGTGTTTTACTGTTTTCTTTTGTTCCAGATTTCTTCCTTTGCCAATTTAGTCCATCTTTTTTTGATGTATTTTGTTGGTATGCTTGTCAGAGAGTGCTGTATTAAAACCCTTAAACTATGAAAACATAGCCAACCTACTTCTTTAAAATTCTTGCAAGTGCATTGAACTTGATGTGTTAAGCTGTCAAAACTAACCCTTTGTTTTGTTTGTTCTTTGCCTTCCAACCAGACTTCATACATATCGGCAGTTCCAACCTGGTCAAGTAGCTTCAAAATAGACCCCAATGCGTGTGAGTATTCTGCCTC
>SNQN01005055.1:0-20354 GCA_008642245.1 Bassia scoparia | reverse complement strand
ATTTTTCTGGAATTTTCTAAGCATTTTTGGCGTTTTTTGGAATTTTCAGTAATTTCATTAATTTTGCGATAATTAATTTAATTAATAAAACAATTCCAAAATTCACGAAATTTTAACACAATGCAGTATTTTAAACAAGGAATTTTATGCGTATTTTTCCATAATTGTAACACTTGTAAAAATTAGTTATGAATTTCCGAAGCAAAAACGCCCACCCGAGTGATACTGCTCGTTCCGGAGGCTTCCGGAGCATTCCAGAACGTGGCCGGGGACCACTTGGATCTCTCCCCAAGGCAGTCCACATTCATCCTCTAACTTCCCTTGCACGATTGTCCAGGTTCAATGCACGGAATCAATTTTTTCCCAACATAAAACTGTACAAAATAAGGCAAGTACAACAAAAAAGGGAAAAAAAAAGCCTGGGCACTATATGCCCAGGTTGGGCGCCATTACGCCCAAAACTTGCCCCCCACGCTTCATTTTCATACAAATACAAGGTCGCGACCCTTCATTTGCAACATACACACTTCATATACACTCTCTCTCTTCGACGTTTTCTCTCCCGTTTCTCTCTCTGGAACTCTCTCAAAATTCTTCAAGCTTTTACACAAATTCTTAAACACAACAAAAGCAATTTCAAAGTTCTTTAAGGGTTCTTTAAGGTTCTTAAGGGTTTAAAAGGGTGCAAGGCATCGTTTTTCGATCGATAGCACCATGTTGCAAGCTACACTACTACAAAAATGAGATAAAACACCACTTATAAGAAACCAATTAATTGAAAATTCTGGTTTCTTTGGCTAAGAAACTAGTTATTTATTAAAACTGGTGTCTTAGCTACAAAGAAAGAGAGAGGGTCTTTTATAACTGGTGTCTTTGATACAAATAATGAGATAGGTTTTTAAAAACTGGTTTGTTTATTTGATATTCAATTTGACATTTCAATCCTTTGTGTGACCTATAAATTTATATGTGTAGTAGGCAAAAGGACCAAGTATTTGTATAAACACATTTCTTTGGATTTTCCATTTTTTTTTTCGAATACATATCAAACCCTTTTACCTTCTACCCAAATTACTTGCTCCACCTAACCTTTGCATCCAAAACCCTCAAAACTGTAAAAACCTATCCCCTTGTTTTCTTCTCATAACTTTCTGCCGCAATTTTACTTCTTTGAGTGTAAACTCAAACATCTTCTTTCTCCTTTAATCAATCATCATCACTTTTTACAATCAATAAAAAATCTTTTTACAAGTTTCGATTTTAGTTTTAGCTATATCAATATCTTGGCGAATCTAAGGGTAATTCATGAAATCTGGGTACAACATCAATGGAGGTAATTTTATTTATTTATTTTTGCGTTTCTTTTCGGTTTCTTCATCATCTTTTTGTTTTTTATTTTTTTTTTTCATTTTTCGTTGGTTTTTCCGATTTATTTTCGATATTTCGCTTTTGTATTCCAATTTGTTATTTTCTTGTTTCAATTCAATTTTTTTTCGAGTATTTGCGTTTCTTCAAGCCTCAGATATGTTTTTTTATATGTAAAAAGAATTCTCCATTGCTTTTTTTTTTGTCGTTTTCCTTGATTTTTTTGGGGTTATTGTGTGTTAAATTCATGGTAAAGTTTGCATCTTGATTTCAATTTCTGAATTTCTGGGATCTATGTTTCAGTATGGATTATCTGGGATCTGAATTTTTGTATGTTTTGCTGATTTGTTTTTTATTTTTCTGCACCATCGTAGGGGGCCGCAAGGAGGGGCGTCCCATGGTGGTAGTGGTAGCGGGGTTTCGTCGACGAGCTTTCATTCAGCGAGAGAGATGCGAATTGCGGGAATGAATCGTTGGACGAGTTCAAATGATATTAGGAGTTCGTCGAGTTCGATGATGTTCATTGTTCCAAAAGCTTTTTCTTGATTCTTTGTTTGTTCAAAACATATCAGTGATACAGTGTATATTTTTATTGAAATAGTGATAACACTTTTTAAGTTTTTTATATTARAGGAAGTATGATGTTTTTGGAAAAAAAATCTATGTATCTCAATATTTTGTATGTTAATTGTGGACAAGTCAATATTTTCTTTTATTTGTATGAGTTAGTGACATTATGTTATGTCACTTATGTGTATTTGTCATTCTAGATTGTATCTTGGTCGTACGGTAAGTACTTATAATTTCAATAGTGAAATACTTTTTTTTAAAAAAATGTAAGAAACCGGTCATTCAAAAAACTGGTTTCTTTGTCTCCATTGAACATACCANAATATTTTCTTTTATTTGTATGAGTTAGTGACATTATGTTATGTCACTTATGTGTATTTGTCATTCTAGATTGTATCTTGGTCGTACGGTAAGTACTTATAATTTCAATAGTGAAATACTTTTTTTTAAAAAAATGTAAGAAACCGGTCATTCAAAAAACTGGTTTCTTTGTCTCCATTGAACATACCAATTTTAAGGAAAACTGGTTTCTTAGGTGTATCAAAGTAACTAGTTTTAAATTATAAATGGTTCCTTAAATCAAGGCAAAGAAACTAGTTTTAATTTTTAACCTGTCTCTTATATTGACCTAAGAAACTAAAAAACAAAACTGGTTTCTTAACCTAAGAGACGTGCCAAATATAAACGTGTTGCAAAGTGGTCTTTTAGGCCATTTTTAACCGGTTTCTTTTTTGATTTTTGTTGTAGTGAAGGTTAGTTTGAGAACATGCAAGAATTTAACGACTTAGGTACAACTTTAAAATCAATCACACTATTATTATGTATTAAACAAGACCGGCAAATTACATGTTCTCACGCCTAATAAGACTAGTTCTTGGAAAAATTGGTTTTCACGTACCTTTAATACGGATCTAAACAACACATGTCGCAACAACAAATTAGTCCCATATGCAACTATTTCTGTTAAACAACCCGCCTAGTAATTTGCGTGCTTAGGGTTAAAACAGAAATATCATTGTTGTTGTCTTTTAGACAATGGACTCGCAATGACCGAGTAGAGGCCGCTAGACGCTAGGAGGCGTTGTGCACAACTTCGCCCTTACCCTTGTCCCCTAATCTTGATTCTTGGTTCCTAACCAGACATGGAGTCCTTCGCCTTGCTTTATACAATTATAGGCAAGGCTTAAAACGGGCTCCGCAGCTTCCCAAAATAAGTGTGGTGGCGACTTCACTACTACAAAATTGGTCAAACAAACCGGTTAAAAATGGCCTAAAAGACCACTTTGCAACACGTTTATATATATTTAGCATGTCTCTTAGGTTAAGAAATCAGTTTTTATTTTTGGTTTCTTAGGTTAATATAAGAGATAAGTTAAAAATTAAAACTGATATCTTTACCCTGATTTAAGGAACCACTTATAATTTAAAACTGGTTTCTTTGAATACCTAAGCAACCAGTTTACCTTAAAACTGGTTTCTTAGATAATAAGGGCAAAGAAACCAATTTTTTCACTAACTGGTTTCTTATATTATATATTTTTTTTWAAAAAAAACATATTCCATAACCTGATTATTGGTACTAATTGTACAATATGCATATGTATAATTATACGAATACAAATATACGATAAACATACATAGAAATATACTCAAAAAATGTTCTAAATGCTCAAATTCTTCCATTGTATTCACATAACTACAAAATCAAGGTTTARCATTTTCATAACCTTGTACAACCAAAACAATTTCAGTAACATATTCAAGGACCATACTATTCAGTATCATCTTCCAGGACGATATTGACATAAACATTGAAACCGCGAAGAGTACCAACAAGCTCCTTGTGACCCTTCATTATCACCCAGATTTTTGACCCTGTGCATCAGTCAATTAGCTCTGCCATTTATTCAAAATTTAAACAAAAAAAAATTCAATTGTTATTGAGTTTCAAGAAGAACAATTAACAGAAATTAATTAAATGATGAGAAAAGGAGAAGAGAATTGGGGGAAAACGCACCAGAGGGGAGGAGTTGAGAAGGGTTGTTCGACGACATTGCAATTTGCGAGGTTTGTTGCTACTACGCTGCTACTTGAGAGTGAAAGGCCAAATTCATTGAATAACACTAACTTCTAACCTTTTCTCCAAAAAAAAAGGTATCAGCCCCAAAATTATTAAAAACCCTAATACAAATAATTGAAATAAAACACAATAAAAAAGGGGAAAAAAGCCTAGAATGATGAAATCCAAAAATCGCCGATACGAAAGCAGAAACGAAAAATCCAGAAATTGCAGGGAGATTATTCGATGATATTACCATATCTAAAAAAAATCAAGAGACTTGCTAGAACAGAACAAATCGCCATTGTCTTGCCTGAAAAACCAAATAAAGAAAAATAATCAACCCAGTAAAATAAATTTAAAAAAAAAAATCGATCAATTTAAAAAAATGAAAAGGAAACAAAACAAATATATCAAGAAGAAAGGAGAAGAACAAACCCATAAGAACCAAGATCGAACAAAAAATACGTAAAAGAAACAAAAAATAAATAAACCGAAAAATTAGTTAGTTTCTTAAATCTCATTTAAGAAATCAGRTAGATTAAAGTTTGGTTTGTTAGCCTAACAAACCAGTAAAAAAATTATACGGTTTCATATGTATGGTAACTTTGGTCATTTTTGTAGTAGTGCTTCCTCTACTCGTTTCGAGTATAAACACACAACTCCAGGCATACTCACACTATACAAAAGCAAGAATTCAATTCTTGCAAAATTCGAGTAATCATCTAATTGTACCCTCCGAAGCAGAGGGACCGGACCCAATCCGACCTTGTGACGCCCCGAAACCTGTACAATTTTTGGCGACTTCAGTAGGGAATTCACTAAAGCTATTATCTTTTGTGATGTGTGGACAATACTCAAAATGTCATGCAAATTCAGCGTCTTAAAGACGGCATGCGTTAGGCATCCTGCATTACATGGTACTTATGCCGTTGGCACTAAGTATCTGCTTTTTAGGCAACACCTCTCGCATAAGTGTTCTACACTTGAGACAAGAACGGGGGGCTCAATTAAGATTGTCGTTGGTGCAAGTATGCAACCAAATCTTAAGCTTGATGCCCATCCCCACTATGACGCGCGACTGCGTGCCCTACAAAGTAGCAATGGTTTAGACCTCCTTTGATCATCACAATAGGATGGATGAGTTAAGGACCGTTCTAAGCCTAGTCATGGGAGCCTCTTAGACACCCGAACCGACCCGTTTGAAAACGTAGCATTATACTCTAGGTAGTTGGACTGTTTGTTTTTCATTTTGCATACTAAAAACAACAAATGAGTCATGGCTCCTACTAGTGTAAGATTTGTTATGTGTTTTTAGCTAACTAAGGACCTTAGCTTTGCATACTAAAAACAACAAATGAGTCATGTACGAGTCATGTAATAGTCTCATATAGCAAGTGGTCATTCCTTAGTCATCGTAATGTCTACATGGTTGTAAACTAGAATCGTTTATGCTTTCCGTCTTTTTGCATAGCACAATTGTAAACGAGCGCCAAAACTCGTAATTCGCCTAAAAAAATTCAAAAATAAAGAAAAAATTCGGACAAAAAGCAAAAAATAAAAAAAGGCAACAAGCGGATTTTGGCGTTCTTGCATTTCCATTTTGAGTCAAGTCAATAGGAAAGGAATGATCACTATTAGAAAATGCATTGAGTCTAATCAAGGAAGCAAGTCATGCATTTTTTTCTTCTAAAAAACGATTCTAATACACTATCATGTAGGATAGAGTCATCTACACGGTAACTTCGTAAGTCGGCAAGGCTAGCTCGTAAGGGATAGTCCCCCGTCGGTCCCTGTTCCTTTGCCCAAAAGGATACTTTAGCACCACAAGGCTAAGTCCTTCAATTCCTCAACACCACAAATGGGTGAAGAAAGCAATCAACACCGCTTGTATCATCCACAATAAGAAATTTGGCTTCGATCGACTGAGGCTACCGACCGAAAATCAATCGGTAACAGGGGTCACCAATCGAAAATCGGTCGGTAACCTCTGTCGGAATACGGATCGTCGGTAATGATAGGATTACCGACCGAACATCGGTCGGTGAGGCATTACCGACTGATTACCAACCGATTCTCGAATAAATAATCCGACCAAAAACTTGGAGCGAAAAACCAATCAACGACCAATGATTCGGTCGGTAATACCGACCGAAATGGCATCGATCGGTGATTGGTTTTTCCTTCTAAAACAATGGGAGGAGGAAAATAGATTACCGATCAAATATTCGATCGGTAATCTATTTTTTTAATATAATATATTTTTACTGACCGAAATTCGGTCGGTAATTTGCACTTCTGAAATAAAAAAAAGGCAGAAACCAGCTATGCAAGCTAGTTTCCCTTTCAACAATCAAATGCAAAATGAATAAAAATATACATGTAGTCTATTTGTATCCCCGTTTACCTTTCTATCAAACCTAAAAAAATTAGTCTATCGATTAATCGATCATCATTACATAACACTACTCRAACTCACGCATACGGCATACACTACTTTATATTTCCATTTCATACATGGCCAAAAATATACAAAATTTTCCAACAGACCCTTCTATGAAAATTTCAAAAACCAAGTTCTCCATCTGTAAGAGGTCCTACGAAAGGGCCGAGCAGCTGAGGCTCCTTAGCCGGTACTATTGGAACCTTTGCCGCGCATACTCCTTGTAATCAAAGTCGATATTGTTCACATAGGCCTGCCACGTCGAATATTAAAAATATCAGACAAGAACACAAGAACGAATCGACGATAACAAAGCKCAGAACTTTCAATCAAGGATAAGCATAATATATATATGTAAAAATTAATGCAGTCAATTCATACCGATATAATGCCCCATAAGCCCCAGAAGAGATGGTTTGCAAGGCAGTATTTATCAACATCTTGGACCAGGCTTTCCACTTCACTATCACAAGGGTCATCACTTGTGGACCATATGATAAACATAATATCAATTGTTTTGAATACGATAAAAAATAATCAATTGATTCTCAAGTTATCCTACATTGGAATATAGGCTAAATGCCAAAGAAACCAGCAAAAATCGAAGTTTATTAGATTCTYAGTCAGCTCCATCTAAACTTATTTTGGTCACATTAGCAACTGGCCTACTGAGTTGGATCATACATTGTTTAGCACAATAATTGTTGAAAGGGAAATTCCAATTTCTTGTAAAGGGTAACACTGAATTACAAACTCACCTGATCGATGTGTATAAGAGACAGGTTTAGCACAATAATTGTTGAAAGGGAAATTCCAATTTCTTGTAAAGGGTAACACTGAATTACAAACTCACCTGATCGATGATGCTTTGGGTAAGACAATTTACTAATTCCTAGAGACTACTCACAGAGAGATGAATGGAAAATTAAAACCAAATGGATAGGGCAATTAAAATTATGCGATGTTTTTACAATAGCACAAGATCAAAAACAGCAGCAAGACCTGCAATTGTACGTTACCTATCAATTAGAAGTAGCTCAAACTCGAATGGAAAATTAAAACCGAATGGACTGGGCAATTAAAATTTTGCGATGTTTTTAGAATAGTACAAGATCAAAAACAGCAGCAAGACCTGCAAATGTACATTACCTATCAATTACAATAGCCTAAACTCGATTATGTTAGCTGAAACTAATCTACAATACCTATCAATTAGAAGTAGCTCATTTACATATCCTAGTAAATGTTCCTAAAAAAATTAAACATGCTATAAATTAAGAAAAAGAAACCAAAACCCTACTTCATCGAAAACAAAAGATTACACACGTCCAAATGTTACAACTGCAAAACAAATGCAAGACTAATGGAACCATTGTATAAATGACCATCTTTTAAAACATAGGAAGTGTAAAACTGTCTACTAAAAGACCCATAGTAATGGAAGTTATACACTTGTACTATGGCTGTAATGCTATGACATTTAGCGACGCAAACTACCCTTTCAAGCCAGCATCAATAGCTTTTTTATTTGCCTAAAAAAATTAGACTACATATATCTTCCTATGGCTTAAATCTATAATTCTATATACTATCTATCAGTTCCTATACTATAAATCTATACACTATCAATCAGTTCCCCTCCTCATCTCCTACCTTATAATACTGACTAAATATTATATCTCTCATATCATGTGATTTCAAAACACTACAATCAGGTCATAATATAYCAATCACTTGTCAATTGTCATTAGGTTTCCTAGTTTTAAAAGCAACGCATAAGTTACTACTATGTAGTAAACAACCCAGCGTAGTTTAATTAAAATGCTGAAAAAAATCAAGTTACACATTTATTATCAATGATTGATAGAACAATTGAATAGTTCTCTGAACCAATACTAGTGAGGTACTTTCGAAATTTAGGGCATCAGGATAAATAACAACACATAAAATATATCCTAAAAATAAAATTATAGATCATTCAATCAATTAACAATATAAAAGTTTATAGTTATCATTTGAAAAGTATTGAGGTCGAAAGTGTACTTTAATTTGATTTATCATGGTGTTAGGTTCCTACCCTTTTCCATGTATTTCTAAGTTAGAGTCTTGCCTGTGGGCGTCTCCTGCGCGTCGCCCCCACAAGTGCCTTAGAAGTAAGTCTTTAGATGAAGTACGCGTCTAACTCTGGTGTCTCCCTAGGGCAAATGATTCATTTATACCTCTTTAGGGGAATGTATATATGAGAAGAATATTTCACACAAGCATTCTCCCTACCCATGCTAATGTGTAAATGCCTTAATGCCTCTATAATATTGTGCTTCATTTCATTTCAGCATTCCAATCCAAAATCCCAAACTCGAATACAGATTCCCGATCCGGATCCCGCTTGGGCCCCTTTGACGTAGTCGCCGTCCCAAAGCGCGCCGGGACGCCCCTTTCTAAAAGAAATCCCCTCACGTTGCTTGTGTCGCTCGTGAGGCCCCCTTTCCGCAAGAAGCTTACGTTCTGCCTCCAAAGCCGAACGCGCCGCACGCTCCAGCGTCAAAAGCTAGACCGTGACAGTTGTATCAGAACCAGGTTGAACAACACCTGGAGTCCCGAAAATTAGTCGCGAAACGATAGAAGAAAGACTCGCATGGCTAGAAGGAAGTCCGAACAATGGCTCAGCTCGAAAACATTGTCATCGAGCA
The DNA here is from genome assembly GCA_008642245.1 of Bassia scoparia. Lineage (NCBI taxonomy): Eukaryota > Viridiplantae > Streptophyta > Magnoliopsida > Caryophyllales > Amaranthaceae > Bassia > Bassia scoparia. Next base: position 11,227 of record SNQN01005055.1, on the reverse strand, counting down.
AGCCAAAATGATTGATAGCCTGGAAGCTGAGATCCAGTATTGAAGTCGGAAAAGGACGCTCTACAAGAGCAGTGAACTTCGTCTGCAACCAGGCCGACGAAGCGTGGAAAAGTGTAGACTATGAAGCGCTTATAGCGAAAAACATCCCAAGCGTTGGTGCCCAAAATCCCAAGCGCCCAAGCCGAAGGACTATAGTGGCGCCCGAGATCGAAAGAGGTACAAAACTTCTGTTCGACATGGCAGCATCTTCAAGGTCGAGTCAGTTGGACGAGTCCTTAAGTGACACAGTGGTCATGCATCTCGCTGATGATGCCAAGCTCTGGTGCGCCACCAAGCACGCCGAGATTGAGGCCGGTAAACTGAAAATAGACACATGGGACGATTCAAACGCAGTTCATGGATCAGTTCCTCCCTGAAAACACAGATCATTGCCCGAAGGAAGCTGCAAGAAGTTAAGAAGAAGGCTCCATTCGAGAACTACGTGCGTGAGTTCTCCGCATGTATGCTCGACATCAAAGACATGTCAGAACAAGATCGTCTCTTCAAGTTCATCTACGGGTTTTAAAGAATGGCCCAAAGAAGATTTGATGAGACAAAAAACTCACCACACTCCGCGCAGCTGTAGCGCCAGCGGAGAACTTGCTGATTACTCCTTCGAAGGAGCAAAGCTCAGAAAAGAAAGAGTCTACAACACGCCCCTCAAGCCCCACTCCAGCTCTCCAAGGAGCGTTGCGAGCGGCTCGCTGTGTGTCCTCAAAACCTCTACAAGTTCAAATCGAAGCAAAAAATTGGGAGGCACCACAACAAATCAGGTCATCTCAAACCATCACAAAGCAAATCAGGTTCATCATGGACCCCAAAAGGATCATCCTTCGACAGAGCAAGCTAAGCTGCCTTGTTTGTAGAGGCCCCACCAAAATTGTGGGAATGCAAACACAAAGGCGAAATTGACAAACGTCAACAACGGTTGCTGCGGGCCATGACTCTAGAAGACGAGTCTGACAAGGAGACGAAGTTGAAGAAGAAGAAAGGCAACGAAAGAGAAGGAGCCGCTCCATGTGGAGCTGTGTACATAGAGTTGCGCAAATGGGCAGTAAAAAGAAAAAGCAGAAGCAACACCACCAGTTAATGTAGCTGACATTCACTTGGCGGACGAAAGGTGCGCGCCCTCTGGAACACAGGTGCGACGCACAACTTCATGACACCAAAGAAGCCAAACGACTTGGTTAACCATCACCAAAGAAAGTTCAAAAAATGAAGGCTGTCAACTCCAAGAGAAGCAGATAAAAGGCATCGCCAAACAAGTGCCGCAACCGTGAACGGATGGCAGGGGAAATTAGACTTCACTGTCACCGACATAGATGATTTGACTTGGTCCTAGGAATGACTTCTTCAAATAGCAGCAGAACATGGTGATACCAGTTATGGACTACTTGATCGGTGATGGCCAGACCACCAAGTCCCGGTAGTAAGGTCCTCCAAAAGAACTCCTCCAAAGGCGTCAGCTCTCAGCAATGCAGATGGTGTAAGCCTAGCCAAAAGAAGACCATGAAAACTCAAAAACCATGAAGAGAAAAGCAAGTAGCCGGCCACAACAAGACAGAAAGACTGAACACGCGCCCACACCAAAGCGCGCAACAAAGCCTGCAAAAGAAAGAAGACTCCAGAACCAGATCCAGCCTGAAGATATAACGCGCACGGCAAAAAGACAACAACAGTTAGGAATAGGAGATTTTTCCTTTTCCTTTTTAATGTTTGTAAGTTCGACCGAGGCGTCGACGCTTAAGGGGGAAGGATGTTAGTTTCCTAACTCTTTCCATGTATTTTTCTAAGTTAGAGTCTTGCCTTGGGGCGTTCCTGCGCGTCCGCCCCACAATCCTTAGAATAAGTCTTTAGATGGACAGTACGTCTAAGTCCTCTTTGGTGTCTCCTAGGGCGCAAAATATTACATTTAATTATAACCTCTTACGGGGAAGTATATGATGAGAAGAACTAATTCACACACAGCATTCTCCCCCTAACCCATGCTAATGTGTACTTAATGCCTTAATGGCTCTATAATATTGTGCTTCATTTACATTTTCAAGCATTCCAATCCCAGAAATCCCAAACTCGAATAACAGATTCCCCGATCGGATCCCGCTTGGCCCGCTTTGACGTAGTCGCCCGTCCCAAGCGCGGGCCCGGACGCAACCCCTTTAAAAAGAGAACCGGACTCCCCCTCACGCGTTCCTGATGTGCACGTGAGCTCCCGTGTTTAAACGTTTGGCGGAACCCGCGCCCTCGAGCGTTAAGGGATAAAGTATATATAGCGATAGCGCGCGGGACTGTACTAACACGAGCTTGTGCTGGGCTTGAGCCACGGAATCCCCCGGTGAGTGCGTGGGTAGTGTTCAATGAGGGGAGGTCAGCCCACCGTGCCTAGAAAAGGTTAATTCACGGAACGCCCGAAACGTTGTGCCAAAACAATGCCCCACGTTTCGCATCAAGTAAACCAGCGCACTGTGGGGGGACATGTACGAATCAGATCTGTAATCCCCAATTCGCCCGTCATGTAGCTGGCCTCTATTCTCTCATTGTAATTCCATTAATCATGATTATTGAATGCCACATAACTTACGTTTTTTAGCACACTTAGAAGCGAACTAACCCTTAGAATTACTATGAAATTGTGTACTATTATCACAAGCCACTACCTAAACAAGAATTGACCACTTGTATGTAATCAGTTAAAACGTGCCTAAAACAGGTTTTCCATAGTTAATTGATTTAAATATCACATAATTTCGGTCTTTGTTTAGGCAAAAACATATACAAACTATACAACAACAATGAACAATATGCAATAGTGCCGAGTGAAATGATGCAGAAAACTTCAAAGTATATGCAAACTTGCATCTTTACCCTTAAATCTGCCAAAGAAAACACAAGTTAGTTCGAAAACGCAATGAAACGAATCTCTTGCTGAGATCGCTCACGAAACAAAGAAAATAATGGTTTAGTCCTTGATAATAAACGCTAAGGCAATGGATCTTCGCCTTCAATGCATACAAGAAATTAAGAGTTGTTAGTATTGACAATGAATAGATAATAATGAAATGAAACAAAAACCAAAAACCTTGCAAACATTGTGAAAAACCCTACATATACATGAAACAAGTAAAAGGAGTTTCACATTCTTAATTATATTAAAAACTTCAACATGGTTAGTCAATATTAAAAGAAAAGTTGAGAGAAAGATATGTGATAATCTCAGAATTCAACCTTTGTTATCGCTTTTGGATTCGAAAGAGAATCGATTGCTTTGATACTAAAACAAAGTATAAATGTGTTTTGAGTTTATAAGAGTGTTAGAGAGAGAAGAAGTCATGCGTAGGAAGCATATGAAGTGTGTGAGAGTGTGGAAAGCGTGTCCTCGACTGAAGCAAGGCAAGGTGTATTATTAGCACGAGGCAATTTCGAGAAATAACCCCTGCGTATATACGCATGTATATGACGTAATACGCTTTGCTTCCTGCGTATATACGCTCGTAACAGCTATATACGCGCTACCTTCCATAATTTTTTGGAAATTTCGTATGTTGCATTATTGAGCGTAATACGCTCCTTTAGCGTATTATACGCTCCGATGAGCATATACGCCAACACTTGCGTATATACCGCAATGTTTTCGTATATATTTTTCCAAAAAACTCCGAAATATTTTGATTTCCTCCATTTGTATTCTGATTTCCCTGAATCAACGCACCTAGACACCCTTGCGTCTCCAAGCAAGCAGTTCTAGAATGTCTAAAGTATCCAAGCGTATTTCCGGAGTACTTTTCTAATTGATTCGCGTATTTTCTTGCGTATTCTGCGTATTTAAAACTTGCAAAATCATAGAAATCATAGAAAAATCAGAAAAATAATTTAAAAAATTACTGGCGGATTCAGAAAAAATGTTGACGACATATGACATCAAAAAACATGAGAATCGCCTTTGAAAACCTTTGAAAACCTTTGAAAACCTTAAAAAAAACCGAAAGAAAGTATTTTTTGCCTTCGTGCCTTGACCTTTGCTCAATTATTTCCAGTACACCTCCGTATTTTCCCAACTTTTATGAATCAAAGCATCTTTTCTGATCGAAACAAACGCGAGACGCTGTGTGAGTATTTTCATCACGGGATTATTTAGCTCATAAGTTAGGGGAAGACTCATCATTTTCACAAGTTAATCTTACTAGGGTATAAAGCCAATAAATCCACACTTCAGACTGTATGATTCTGAAAGAACCGTATTAGTTCTCGCTAAGTACTAAATCAAAAAGTTAATCATCGATTTTATCAAATTCGTTCTAACTGTCCCATCTGCGAGAAGCAAAACCCAAGAACGTCCGTCATCATCACCTATTCTCGATTACCTTCTTATAACAGACCAACAGCTGATTCCATAAGGCACTAAATGGTTATTCTTCCTGTATATCCATTCTGTGACTCAAGTAATAAAAGCTATAACGGAGTCATCCCTTCTCTCCCCTCATCACTACCTGCAAAACAACCAATTGTTAATCTTACCTTCTGACTCAGGTTACCTTATTTGAGACTCTCCGATAGCCTCTTGAAACGTGTTGTGTTGTCCTTCGAAGCGCCTGGATCCTCGGCGGTTGATCTGCACACCTAAACGAGTTGACCTATGGAGTCTTTTCGTGATACCAGGTAAGTTACCTGATGTGTCGTCCTGCGAGAAAATTCATCTGCAACTCTGCCCAAGAGAAAAATTTCATAAGATCCTTCACCGCTAAATAGAAGTATCAAAGCCCCATAGCGAAGAAATCTCAACATCCCATTGATTCCTTTTTCTGAAGATTTGCTGATTTCTTGGCGTGGGAGATAAAGATTCCCCCAACTCAAACCTACCGAAAGTATATTAGTAGCATCGCAAGATTCTTCTTTCGAAAAATATTTATATCCACCCGGTACCCTTGGATAATTATCAGAGAAATAATCCCGAAAAGTAAATGTACTTTGCTTGACCCAAGTAATTTTCATCCTCCCATTGTTAAGCAATGGGAGAAACCGTGTTTCCCTTAGGTGCAGCCGATTCTACCTAAATTATATCCTAAATATAAGTTTTCCATCTATTGAAGAGCTAACGTACTACTATACTTTTTACTGGGCAACCCGGCAGAGTGTAACGATCAACACCCAACATATCCTCTTCTTTGTGCTTGAGAAGAGTGTGTGTGTTAAAACTTTTTTGTGATGTTGCTACAGATAAATGTTTGAAATTGTTAGAATGCCTTTGATAGATTTGATTAATACCCAATTAAGGGGTATTTTGTAAATTTTACATGCTGCTTTGATGGGTAATTTTGTAATTTGCAAAAGATTTGAAAAGTATGCCGATATCCCGGAGAAGTATGCTGATAATTTTATGAAAAAACAACGCATATGTTATTAGTGCAATTGATTCCGAAGTATTGAATATGAGTCTGAATGAGCTCAGGATCCAAAATGGCTATGAAGAAAGACTAAAAGAGTGCGGTCAATAAGAGACTAAGTATTCCAATCGTAAATATACAATCTTCACAAACCTGAACGTTATGGTCCTTACTACACGCAACACCATTTTACTATACCATGTACCTATACGCCCAGATTACTCTTAATAAGACGGTTTTGAATGGTTTTCCATAAAGACGACTAGACTTTATTGAGAAGAGTGAGGAAAATAATTAAGTTCCAAGTATTGTCTCCGTATAATGATCTTCCTTGCCATCTCACCATTGTTTTGTAATGCGCTAAACTCTTTTACGAAGCCCTAATTCCAGATTTGAGACCACAACCATAATTTTGCTCCCAAAACACTTCCCTCGTAATTTTTTCTTATCGAAATTGTACAATCCAAAGAGAATGGTAGAAAGCCTTAGATACCTTTGAAATTCATTTCACAAAAGAAATATTCAAGAATATAATAGTCCCCTATGTCGAGAATTCATGAAAAGATTACTCCATGTCTCTATCCGTTACCCAATTTAAGAATTTCCTCCCACGATTAAAATATGTGATGATTATTACATTGGGAATTATATTTTGACCCTGAAAAGTGTCTAAGTCTCTCCCTTCCTTTTTCCTCCTGCTATCCATATATGTTCTGCGCATAGTCGTACATAAATAAGGAATGATAAGACTTCTGTTCGCGCTTTTTGTATTGCTTTCGAGATATATTAAGACTATGAATATCACTTGATGGATATGTGCAGGATTATCTCGAAACACACACCACATCAGTCTTAAATTTGCCCGAATATCCCAGTGCTTTCCCCATACTATTTAGACCAAGCTATCTTTTTATTGAATGACCTGTAACATATTTGCTTAATCTAAACCTAGGTTGTTGCTTAGTGATATGTTCTTTCTTGGATATAAGCCTGTTTAATTCTTTCATTTACTTTGTAGAGATAGATCAAAATCCGCCATAATCTATCAAGAAGATTTGCACTTGAACAGATGCCCATCGAATTTAGTTATAATATCGATAAAACTACTTTGTATATCAGGTCTTAGTATGCTTTACAAAAAAAATGTTTAAACACACAATAAGTCCTATACAATAATAACCTTGATCACTATCTGGTCAACTTGACTATATTACATAGTACATATTCTATATACTAGAATCACACTCCGATGATAGAGCTTGAACTTACCTATGAATTACATCTGATATTTCAAATGCCCATATTTCTATCACCATGGTCCACTAAACTTATTATTAATTTCATATGACTTACTAGATATGAAGCAAATAGATATAATATGTTATCCCATACCATATAGCTCAATCCCATGGTCTTCTTTTACACCTATCATTGCTTAAATAAATCAAAAAATATTGCCCCTGTTTTTAAGAATCGAACACGCAAATGCTCGTACCCGTACATCTTTCACCCATCTTTCACAGAAATCCCACTTAGAACCATGATGTTGACAAATCTTGGTCATAATATTCATCACAGAGACGACAAACATTGTCTTATAGATTCAAATATATTACCACAACTAAGTTACGATTCCAATTTTAAAACATTCAAGTAATGAATATTCATTATTGGAAAATTGAGAATGTGCTTCCTAAAGATACTCACATTACCAACCCCATAATGTATATAACTTTCGAAAAGACTTTCTATTTCCAAAGCCATGCACGTAAGTAGTGCCTTTGAATGTATATATTGCTTTATGACTCAGATTCACCATGTCGATGTTTTGTGGTTTATCGACTGAACATACGAAACGACCATAACCAATTAATAGAACAACTAATTCAAATAAAGTCATTAATCTCGTTGTAAATCGATATGCAATATCCCATGTCTATATGTATTCATTCAATCCTTTGCTCATGGGCCCTATTTTTTAGTTTTTTGAACTTCATTTCCTAAATAAGTGCCCTTCCCATCCTCCTTCTAATGTACACGATTTATATTCCTGATTAATTTATATAATCCTTCATTTATTCACCGCACGCAGTGCCAGTATATCCTTTGATCCGAGTAATATATGTTCCTAAATTGTACCGTAGGGAAGGACTTAGAGAACTCCTTACACCGTATCAATAGTTCTGGGTTCAAAGAATATCAATTATTTAATAGCCTGGAAGATAAGCCGCGATCCTGGTCCCCAGATTAGTTCAATTAGCAGTAAATATAGAAGAACAGTACTCGATATTAACAGTCTACATCCCTTTACAAGGAAGATTGTCTGTTAAGGGCTCATATTTCCTATGTCCATAACTTTTACTACACTATCAAACTATTACTGTATGAGAATAAGCCATTTAGGTGAAAATTACAGTCTGTAATTTGGAAGATGAGCCTCCAAAGTGTCAATTGCATATTATTACAAAATATTCGCTCTTCCTTTTGCCCTTGCAGATAGTGGTGGAATTATCTACTTTAATTTGCCAGAACTTCATTCGCGTATCGACGAAGTTTGTATGCACATGATCATATCATCTACAACGAGACACCTAAAATTTCCTCTGTATGGACCATTTCTTTATTTCTCCTATCTATGAGCGACCACTACTTCTTGCTGACAGATCCCAGAAAAGACCCCATTGGTGCACTATACTTGGAGCCCAATCAACATCTGGGTTCAATCTCACTATTTTAGTTGGAAAACTCCAACAATATATCACACTGATCTCGACTTGATCCTCGCGACTCTCTCTCCTCTCTTATATCATTCTTTACCCTTAGAACTATTCGTTCAGTCTATGTAGATGGTTTTGTCGACGATATCGAACACCCCACATCTACGTTCACCCAACCGACCCTTACCCTCTCATGCCGGATAATATGAGTACCATATCCATATCCCGCCCCTTTGACTTTGCATACATACCTAGCTCTACAGTGACCCTTGTCTTCACCGTTAAGCAACCGAGTATTAGAGGCACATATTTGAACATGATATCTATGCCATCTTCTTCGAACTGATACTCTATCGCTAATAGTCCTTTTCGTTATCGAGATACGAGCTCTCATTCTAGCTGGCGCATCATATATCTCATGGTCCTATATCCGATTTAGTTGATCAAGTGACATCTCTTTCCGACATACTAACAAGAGAAAGATATAGCAAAGAAGAACTATAGCTAACCACACACTCTCCTATTGCGAGTATATACTAATTCCTACTCTTAAGTAGGAGAAGTGATAGAGCGCAATAGTGCCAGTATGCCGTTTATCGTTTGTAAATGTTCTTATCTGAGGTTCTCTGCATTGTCACTCCGAGACTCTGAAGTCGCGAAAACAAAGTATCCATACACCTTTTCCCTCTTTTTAGCATGTAATACACATATCTGAAGATGTTATCAATCACTTAAGTGATGAACTTGAGTGAGCCCATGAAGTGTAAATTGTATTGAGTGTGCCTATCTCAAGTGCTTAATTAACACCATTGCTTACAGCGTCGAGCAAAAATATAGAACTAATTTACGGACTCAGATGAAAAACGACGGGAAATTCTCATTTAACAAATTATGATGAACTGAGCCAATATATCAGAGTTTTGTTTTCATGGTCTCAGTCTGCTGTATTTTTATCATTTGTAGATAAAATTATCTGTCCCGGCAGCATATTAAAGGGATCCCTCAATTTGTAATTGGCCACAATTGGAGTTAGGCGAAATATTATAAAGGCGACTCCCGATTGTTTTCTCGAGCTCCCTGCGAATGATCTCAGACATATACTATATGCCACTTCTAACATCCTTTTCTTACTCATCACCAACAAATGGTGTCTTGTATCTTACTTGATGGATGTCTTCTTAGCTTATCTCATCGTTCTTTTAGTCTTACTCTTTACTCGCCCATATCATAGGACGTACCCATGCAGCTTGCCTCTTGGTGCTTCTCCACAGTGGTACCCTGCTGCTATGTTGAATTTGTCCGGGTTTGCAGGTACCTTCGATGACATACCTCCCAACTAGTTTCCCTATCCAAGGCTCTAGACCTATAAGACAAAGGCCTTATCCCGCTACTCACACCAACCCCTGATTTGAAGAGCCTCAGACTTTGAGACCCTCTATAGGCCTATTGCTAGTCTGATAGTCTACACATCGGTAAGAACAATCAAGCGTTAAAAAAAAGCTCAGACCACAAGCCTGCTGCCTTTATCCAAAAAGTAGTACCTTTTGTCCTCCTTTTGTCCAATTTACTCACTTAATTTCAAATCATAATTAAATATAATTGTTGACAGTTCCCTATGTTTCTATTATGAAAAACATTTAATAAAAATTGCACTTTTCTCCCTTTTTTCTCGGATATAATTTGCATTCATTTCTAATAGTTGGCTGCTCTATAGATACATTTTACACCACCAAATTCTTTGGTTTCCTTCTAGTTATTTATTTTTTTAAATGAAAAGGACTTACATGAGCCCAGGGGATACTCACGATTACCATGGCGTATTATTTCACAAACTATAACAGGCGTAACTGAATAATCATACATTATGACGTCATATTTCATCTTAACTAACTGCTTCAATAATTTAGAAAAATTTTGATTTTGGCGAACCATAATATAAAACCATGAATAGAAATAGATAATGATTCTTCCAGTTGATGCTCGAAATTTATAACGTTTTTCCTTAGTGATTATATTTTATTCTTCCGTTTTGCCCAGATCCATCCCGGCTTGAAAATAATTGGAGATTGAGGCACCCACCTCAACCTATACCTATGCATACTAAAGATAGCTGGAAAAACTCGTATTCTGAAGCTCTGAGCATGTTACTCACATATGACTATGCGCTACCTCTTATTGGTGTTGCGCTATCACTCTCTAGTTTGTGATTAAGTGTAGCAATCATAGCCGTGCCAGCTAGCTGCGCGTGCAGTCAAGGAGGTACGACTTTCCTTATCACCCTTGCATCCAGGAGTTATGAGAAAAGTGATCTTGTCTACTTTCGCCTGTCTATCTATCTCTTGAACCCTTGTGTGCTTCCCTTTCTGAACAGTTAGAAACCATTTTATTAAAGTTCTCCAGTCATTTTCTTTTTCTCATGTATGGAGCTTGATTGAGTTATCGAGTGGTTAGTTATTTCGTGGAGAATCGGCGAGTGGAGTTTTGTTTCTTCACTCGCTGAAGTCCCTTTGCTATCAACATCCAGAGGTTATGATGTGGATCGATTCGTGTAATACCTCATTTATATACAAGTGAGATGCCATTGGCGTCGAATGAAGGACACACTAGAGCTGGCACCTAAACAAGCTGTCATGCTACCCGGTCTTTTGCCACCTGACTTCGAAAGGAACGATGGTAAAGTAATTTCATGTTTTTTCATTTCTTATGATTCATTCATTCTCTTCGCTTTTGTCTCCCGTATTTTTTCGCTTATAGAACAACGTATGAGTTCAATTATTCTTCAGTTTGTTCGAAGTTCTCTCCCACCAAGCAGATTCCCTCAGAACCCCGATCTTCTTTTAGTGAGATATGATATATGGAATTCTTTTAAAATGGAACTTGAAGGATTCGAAAGCTCATTGGGTTAACATGTATTAGTCCTTCACCCCATGCATTCCAAGTTCATTTGTTTCATGTTCCTCTATAGATTGCGTTAGGCTTCGTTTGAAATGCTATCCTGGTAAATTAATACCCAACTACGTCTCATAGTCGTCCGAGTAGGTCGAACAACAAAAATTAAGATACTGAACTAGTCTCGCGCCTCACCCTCTT
>SNQN01005054.1:30412-47155 GCA_008642245.1 Bassia scoparia | reverse complement strand
CCATCTGGGCCTCCTGTATTTCATTTTAATTTATCCATACTTCGTATACTTCTTTTTTGAAAATAACTTACTCTCTTTTTCTTCATACTTGTACTCTTATCATTTAAAAGCATATCAATTTTTACTTAAAATACTATATCGGGTAAGTTGCTTTTTGGGAAACACTCACCATCCCCGTTAACTTCTCTCCATTTTCTAACAATGAAGGAATTTAAAACAAACAACGAACATGCCCATTATTAGCATTTTTGGCCAAAAAAACAATTCCACTTTGTGTTTTGTTATGGTGATGAAACAATCAAATTTCACCTGTTTTCAAATTTCACCAATCTTCCGCTTCTCTATTCATCTTGGATGTAAGTTGTTTATCTTTGAAGTTTCATTTTTTCTCTGTTTTATTGCTGAATCTAAGTGATTTATTGATGGTTTTGGCTTACTAGGTCTTTTGTCATCCTCCCTAGACGACGAAGGCAATGTTCGGCGCCGACTTTTTGGTTTGAACGAAGTTGCTGATTTGTGAAGAAAGTCACGTGATTTCTTTAGGTCCACAGAATTTATTGTGTGGACCGCGGCTTCTTGGGGAAGTCTTTGTCAATATGCATCAGGTAATTATTTATAGTAATGTTTCATAATACATTAACGGATTGCTTCCAAGTACAAATTACAGTGCTTTCAAAGCTACCTATGTTTTCACACAACTGTTCTCCCCATAGTAGTTGAGCCATTTCTTTTTTTTTTTGAAGTAAGTTACAAAACTTGCCAGTTGTCTCAGAAGGAAGAGAGAGAACAAGATCTTCCTAGACTCTAATCCATTCATGTCTGTAAATATGGGACTGTGCCTTTTTTTTTAGGAAATTCTTCATATTCCCCAAATTCTATTTCTAAGATCTTTATAAATAAAATTTTATTATTAATGTTGTACTGTGTATTGTTTATGATATTTTATATATTCCAGTCATATTATGCCTTTTATGAGCAAATTTCCTTACTGAATCAATTACGATAATACTAATTTGTATTCTTCTCTATAAAAAACCCTCTCCCAAACCCTACTTCTTTTGTAGTCGTTGGGGCTACATCATCTCTCTTGATGGTGGTAGCCCCATTCTTCTTCTTTTCTTCGTGTTTTTGTTTACTTTTGTTCTTAATATCCTCCTTCGATCTCTTTCTGAGGTTTAATCCTCAATTTTTGGGTTTTTCTATCTCTTTATGCGAGTTTTTCCTAATTTTGGTGTTGTTCTTCTCTTTATAAAAGTTTATCCTCACTTTTTGAGGTTTATCATTATCTCCTTTGTGAGAGTTCGGAGTGTTGTCAATCTTGTCTTCCCTTTGGAAGATCGATTATCTTAGGGTTTTCTTTTTGTTTCTCGTTGTTGATAATAATTGGGAGATTTAGGGTTTCACATCTCAAAAAGAATTCAAACATCATAAAGTATGTTCCCCAAACAATACGCACCAGCGGACGTTTTGCGAATCAGAGCAACTCACAGATTGTTATTGCTTCAGACTGAGTTTTTCTTAGGCTATTTTAAATGCGAATCTCGATATTGTAACTAGTCTCTAGGTGGTTTTGTATTCTTGTGGAGAATTTTGTTTCTCTTCCATTGATTGTAAGCTGTGTTTTGAACTATTTTTATTAATGAATCCTTATTCTTCCCGTCAAATTAATTATTGTAATAATAAATAGGATAAGGTTGACTTGACTTCCCTCGTCACGAAATTGTTGACACTTTCCAAAATAGATGTTACATATTTTCTAGCAAGTTTACTTTTTACTATGTTTGGAAATATTTTTAATAATAATAAAGACTACCCTTATAAATTATCCTAAACATCACCAATTAAATCTTATATCCTAATTTCATTTTACCTAAACTAATTACTAACCAATTTCTTACCCCTATCTTTTGTATCGATCACCACCTTCATCTACCCAATTAACACCACGTTACCCCATTAATTTCACACTCTCTCTTTCACTCTAGGACCTAAACTCTCTTGATCACCATCACCTCACTTGCACATCATTGGCAAACCAGGACGCGTTGAACAGATCGCCCGAACCCCCTTGTTGCCGCCGCGAACAATCGCTTTGGAGGGGCTGAATTCTCACGAAGGATCGAACCTACTTAACTTTCCCCTAAATTCAAATTTGGGGAACAATCGACCTGACTTCCTTTGGGAAATCCGAACCTAAATTATTTGGGGAAATCCGTTAGGGGGGACTAGTTTGGGAGGCATTTAAAATTCGTTAGCTATTCTCCAGGCACCATATTTACAATTTTGGGCCATTGAAGTATACAGTTGTCATTGGAGTAGCTTCGGTTGGGGCTTTTACTTGGACTCTCCTTAAGAGTAGTGACCGATGTCGTTATTAAAAAGTGAAGAGATTGATTTGTCTTGTTATTTCTGTAAAATGGACAAATGAATTCTACATGAAATTAAATTTAATGAAAATAATTAATGCAAGTCACTTCATCCTCAGTTGATTATTCTGGATCTCCTCTCCTCTAGTGTTAAGTTTCTCCGTCCAAAAAAGCGGGTTCCCTCACACGCCGCTACTCCCAGTGCGGGGCTATCTCCACATGATAAGCGTCACAACTCTGGACTCTAATTATATATATATATACACGCTGCCCCTTTTTCATAAACACATTGGAGATGCTACTAGCCACAGCATGTAGATAACACCGATTGTTCACAGTTAAATCCTTAAAGGGGCCCTTACTCTCTCTCTCGATTGAACTCTCAACACCATGCGCAAAAGCGTCAGGCATTATAATGCTCACGATACACGCATTCGCGACAAAGAATATGGCACAGCTGTAGCATATCCCTTGGCCAGAGTGTTCTCTCGTTCGTCAACGTGCCTCACCACTCACAGCTCGTTATACCACTCAAACCTATGTATTCAACCTTTATTCAAACTTTTTTAATAGAATACTTTTTAATGAACAACAGATCAATCAGTAGAATAGACCGCTACTCTCGACACGCGCGCTAACACTTTACACTCTCAGCGATCACGGGCACCCTCTCGATGTCTACTGTGAAATATCTGCCCCGAGCTGCTTGATAGATTTTTACGGTAGAGAGTCGTGGTGTGGCACATGTCGTCATCGTCTTCTCTTTTTTTGCACTCTTTTTCCCTCCAATCCGTCTCTACTTTAGCTAGAACCACCAAATTCAATTACACCAAACTATACAACATAATACTCTCATACATATACCTTCTCACATATACTATTCTATCCTTAGATATATACAACCACAGCACATTGATAAATTCGTATCATTTTCTACTCGTTCTAAACTTACCCTCATATCCATTTACATGCCTCTTCTCTTCTTACTATGTAAATCTGTTTTGTAATTCAAAATATGGTGGTGTTCTAATGATTTTATGTCCGGCCCAGGAAAATGCATGCACTCGGCGTGCTGTGCAGTGTGTGTGCACACACACACTCTCCGTGATGTGCGCAACTCTCTAGCGCCTCTCCCTCAAGTTCACTGCACCTGGCCGCGTATGATCACCGACGCGCCCACCTGTCCCCATTGCGACCCTGGAGCCGCCCGTGTACTACTCGCGTCGTGGGCATTCGGCTCTGAGGTTTGTAGCCACTTTGCAGTGGGTTGATGAGTCTTAATGGATGCCCACTGCTAGCATCATATGCTGTCGCATATATAATATATCGTGGATAGATATAAGACGTTGGCAACTGAACAGACGAACTCACTCACGCTTGTACTTGACGCACGTTGTGTGTGATATATCATATATAGCGGTGGCTGTGTGCTCCGTCAGAGTTGGAGGAGCGGATTTAGACGTAATATACGCACCTGGTAACGTCATAGCACCAGGCGTGCGTCTCTGACCATGCGGTGGGGACACATATATATGCTCAGATGAGGCAAGAGAGAAAAATATACCCTCGTACCGAGACCATTCAGTAATAAGATTATAAGACCGAGCACCTTCGTGGGCAAGTAGTTCACTGACGGCAATTAGATCGGTGTGCAAGTAATCGGTATTACAACCATCCATCTCTCACTTCTTGCAGGGCTACCCAACCTCCCAAATTTACTCTTCCCTCTTACTTCTATCACCTCCATCTTACTAATTCTCTACATTCCAAACTTCTTCTTCCGGACGTCCATATATATACCTCTCTCTGGTCTCTTACTCCTTCGCATGCATCCACATCCCATTCTACCTACGGTTTGCAACTACCCGAATCATGCATGACGGTCCGGGCTCCCGTTATATGGGCAACTTTGCCTCGCTCGCTCGATTTCTAGATTACTCTCCCCATCGGTCTATCATAGATACGCACATACATAGTTAGTTGCCTAACATGACGCATCGCAGGTGAAAAATACTCATGGGGCACAAGCTTGACCCAGCGTTTGCTGCAATTCTACGTCAACATCGGAATAATGTTTTCAAAGGCTTTTTTAACAAAAAAAATATCTATTTTTAAGTTCGCTAACTGTTATTATGACAAAATGATTCTTTTTTTATTTTACTTTAGTTTATTGCATATTATTCTGAACTATAACCAAATTATTCTGCGCTCAATGATGTACCAAATAAATAGATGTTCTGCGTTATGGTTTTTTTCACGTTTGTTGTTATTTATATATATAATATATATATATTTTATTATCTTATTATATATTATATATATATATTTATATATATAGAGAGGAGGTCGAGGGGAGAAGAGAGAGGAGAGAGGAGAAGGGGAGAGAGAGGACTTGTAGAGGAAGAGATCGAAATCTTCTGCATGGGGTGATGGGTCTCGTTTCGGCTAGGAGGCGAGGATTAGAGAGAGGAGAGTTTCAGGATCCACTAAAACACCTACTTTTGGTGAAACTAAAAAACTAAGACATTTTACATATACCATTTGGACAGTTTGTGCTACCTTTAGGACATTTTTTTACGATTTTTGGACATTTTCCACGGAAGAAGTCCGTCAGAACAGACGCTGATGTTGGCTGCCCACGTCAGCACCAACGCTGATGTGGCATGCCACTATATTATATTATTATATATATATTATTATATATATATATTTTTATTAATATGATTAGATCCATAACCATGTTATTGAAAAGTGACACCAACATAATGGTACATTTTCATTTAGTTGTACATACAAGCAGTAAGGGGGTCACAGTTTTCAATATGTTTGCTGAACAAATACACGTGTACCCTTTTAAACCTTTACAATGATACCCAGATCAATACAAGTTTAAATAGATTATCAACCTACGGTCTATGGTTAAGTTTTTGTTTTCACCTCAGATTGTGTTTTCACATGATCCTTCCTACTATTATATCATATATGTGTGTGTGTGTGTGTGTGTGTGTGTGTGTGTGTGTGTGCTGTGTTGTCTATGTATATTGTGTGTGTCCTCGTGTGTGTGTGTTGTGTGTGTGTGTGTGTGTGTGTGTGTATGTGTGTGTCTCTATATATCTCACTACTCCAAAATGGATTACCGGCACCAGTTTTAGAGACCGGTGGTGTTGAAACGGTTTCTCTTAGTTAGAGACCGTATTCACAAAAACCGGTCTCTTAAATGGATGTAAGGCCGGTATAAAACGTTCTCTTACGTCTATCACGAGACTCGCACAAATAAAATCGATCTTCTATCTTATTTTTTTATTTATTGTTGTTAGCCATACCGTTGCACCGTTTGTAACCTTGGCCTACACGTTTTATATACTGGTCCTCTCTTCTCTTTTCTTACGGCTCTCCTCATCTCTCTTCTCTCTCATCTTCCTTCTCGTGCTCCATGCACCTCTCATCTCTTCCTCTCTTCTCTCTCCCCTCTCATCTCACACAATCCAGACAAGCAACCCACACGCCGATCGATAAAGTCGATTCAAACTATCATTTGCCAATTTTCCTCTCTACAAATGCCCTCTCTCGTTGTGCTACCGTTTCAACACTTCAATTTGCGGATTTTCTCTCTTCAAAATGCTCTCTGTCCTCTCTTCAAAACGTTATGATCTACAGCTTTCGTTGTTAATTAGGTATTTCACTGGAATTTCTATTTATACATTTTTATTTTTTTTTCGTAGTTTTTCGTTATTTTTCGATTTTTTGTTTTCATTTAACTGCTTTTTGTTCTTCACTTTTTCCGTTTTTATTCCGTTTTTTCCATTTGTTTTCCCAATTTGTTTCAAATGTTCGATTCTTGGGTTATTTACATTTTGTACTCTCAAATGTTCGAATTTTGGGTTTATTCGTTTTTCCTAGTTCTGTTTTCTTTTCTTTGAGTCAGTTTAATCGTTTTTGGGTCGTTTAATTGTGTTTTCTTTCTTACGGTATTATTTTTTATTGGTTGCTTTTTGTTATTGCTGATTTCGATTGTTATTTTGTTTTGCTGGTTTGTATCTGAATTGGTTTTGCTGGGTTTGGTTTTGGGATTATTTTTAATTTTTTGATATATGTGAATATATTTCGTATCTTATTTTTATGTGGATTCTGGGTTTCTTGCTGGGTTTATTGCGGGGGTCTTATTGCGAGGTTTATTGCTGTATTCTATCTTCGATTTATTGCTGGGTTTTTGTATGTGGAATTGCTGGGTTTATTGCTGGGAGTTTATTGCTGATTATCTATACTATACTTTATTGCTGCGGTTTTGTATGTGATATATTTTTCTTTGGATGATTTTTGTATCTATATTGGAATTAATTTTCGTTTTTTTTTATTTGAGGAATTCATTGAAGGCGCAGGTGGCTTGTAGGAATTCCAAAAAAGCAGCGATGGCATGGTGGTGAGAGGGAGGGAGCGGTGGTGGGAGGAGAAAAAGAGCAGTGGCGGTGGCTCTTTATTTTTGATTTAATTTAATTTTTGATATTGTAGAGAAGAGGCTTCAGTTTAAATTTATTTATAGAATGTATTACTTTTTGTACTTATTATATAGTGTCTGATATAATTTATTTATAAAGTATTTTTGGTATTTGTTGTGTATTTTACGAAGTTATTGATAGTGTTGATGGTGGCAAGAGACTTCCCACCTACCAGTGTTTTTTTTATTGAAAAAATACCAAGACGGTTTCTGTCAGATCCGTTCTTTTGGTATCTCTATAATCCTATTTTAAACATAAGAGACCGGTAATGTGTCAGACGGTCTCTTTGTTGTAAGTTTTAAGAGACGGTTTTTCATTCACCAGCTCTCTTTGCTTGCTTTAAGAGACCGCATTAACATCCCGTCTCTACCCTAAGAGCCTAATGAGCTGAGACCGGTGTATGCGGTCTCTTTAGGCCCTTTTATCGGTTTCTCCGAGCTTTTTTGTAAGTAGTGTCTATTATATATATAATTATATTATTTATAATATTTATATTATTATTTTTCTATATATTATTATATTATATTATTTATATATATATTTATATCTTATATAATATATTATTTATATTGGGTGAGGATCCATGAGAACTCTTCTTAGGTGTTAACTATGAGAACTTCATTTAACTTTTACCCTACATGTTCTCGGATTTAGGTTCATGTTCTACAATCATGCTGTATTTCTACATATGTTTTTAATGCAACTGTGCTGAGAAAGATCTGGTTGTAGCGGTCTAATTGGCCTCAACTGCGAGATTACGATATCTCGAGCGTTATGTAACAGTCTCGAACGCTCTCGCTCCAAGGCAAGCCGCTCCTGCTCAACCTTCAGCGCTCCCTTTTTTTCCTCTTCTTAAAAAACAAAAAAACCTTTTTCGTCTGGAATCGCTCGACTCCTCCAGTCGCTGAGGACGATCTGAGAAGAAAGAAGGCTCCAAGTGGGTTGCAGACAGTACCCGACCCACTACTTGACCTCTCGTATAAAAGATCTGCACCGGTCCCCAACCGGGCACTTTCCTTTTTCTCCCACCGAACAGTCCTCGAAGAACCTTGTTAGGGTTAACTTGTGGTCTTCGATTGCCTTTCACAAGATCTTTTCCTATGTTCCTATAATAACTATTTAGCTAAACATAAGAACTAAACAATAGAAACAACATATTAAGTTTTAGGGTGTTTTAGTTCATTTTAGTCATTTTCGCGCCTATTTACCACTTTCAACCCATTACATGGTTTAAAGGTACACAAGTCAAAATAAGTCCACTTCAGCTCCTAGGACTTGTTTGTGGTTTAGGCACTAAAACTCAAATTGGTCATTTTATTGCATTTTCCTCTAACTTATACACTTTCATCATTACAAGGTTTTAAGCATTAAACATGTCTACATAAGGTCAATTAAGCTTACCTATCCTAGTGTTATTAGATTTCGGTTCTTAGACACTCAAACTCAAAATAGGGTCATTTTAGGCCATTTTAGCCCTTTTAGGTTATTTTCGCTCCTAATTATTACAATGTTCAACACCATATTCCAAGGTTTTAAGCATAAACTGTCCATAATAAGTCAATTAAGCTTCCTAAGACTTGTTTATTTAGTGGTTATAGCACCTCAAAACACAAAAACGGCCTTTTAGGCCATCTTTTCGCTCCTAACTTACCCTTTCATCATTACAAGGTTTTAAAGCATAACATGTATCAACATAGTCATAAGCTTCCTAAGACTTGTTTTTAGCGGTCATTCTTGACACACAAACTCTACATAGGTCACTTTGCCATTTTTCGCCCATTTTCGTCTAAACTTTATCACACTTTCAAGCTTTCACTCATTACAAGGTTTTAAAGTATAACATGTCTACATAACTACTTAAGCTTCTAAGACTTGTTTGTAGTTGTTTGACACTCACACTCAAATAGGTCATTCTTAGGCCTTTTAGGTATTTTCGCTCCTACTGTATACACTTCAACTCATTACAAGGTTTAAGCAGTAAACATGTCTAAAATAAGTCAATTAAGCTTACCTCGACTGTATTTAGTGGTTTTAGCACCCAAAACTCAAATAGGTTCATTTATAGGCCATTTAGTTCAATTTCGCTTCCTACTTTCACTTTCAACCCATTATAAGGTTTTAAAACCATAAATGTCTAACATAAGTAATTAGCTCCTAGACTTTTTTTAGTGGTTTAGACCTAAAAAACTCAATAGGTCATTTTAGTGACGGTGGAGATAAAATGACCATTGTAGACTGTCGTAGCAACTTGCATTATACTACATGCCTAAAATAAATTACCTTATTTGCTTTGCTTGCGTCCGCACATCCATTTTTCGTGTGCTATCAAGCAACAACTTCCACAGCATTAGAAATTTACTCGATTTTTCGCCAGCACTTGAAGCAATGATATGTATTGAATTAGGTTTATCATTATGATACGATTGGATATTAATATTAACATTAAATCGAATCACACAAGATCCACTCACTAATATTTTGCTGTTATGGTTAATGGTTATTTCAAATAATACCCTCCCCTTGTGAATAGTTGAAAAATAAAAATTGCATGAACATTAAGGAACAGAGGGAGTAGTTGAAATTTTAATATTTACAAATGAACGAAGATCATCTACCTCGGGAATCCTTTTTTCATTCTTCAACTAGTAGTAGGTTATACCACATCAAGATTATGAAAAGCYGAAAACAATTGAGATATTCATGAAAAATAAACTTACCTAATGTGTTATACATGTGAATTGAAAACAATAGATTTCATGGTGTTGAAGTGATTTTGCACATCACCGACAAGTTAATCGTCCAATGTTATTTTTTGTTTGGTAGGGGGATGCTCCTCTTGTTATTGATTATAAAGATAACCTCGCTAACGTAAAATGACTCCTAAGATGATAAACGAAGACTAAAGAAAGTATAAAACTTAAGAAAAAAAGCCTAGTGAGGAATTAAACTGAATCTTAGGACAAACAAAATTGAAAAAATACTTAGGATTTTTTTATKATTTTTATTATTTTCCATTTATTTTTAGAATTTTTTAAGAGTCATTTTTAAAGCTGATTTCTAAGATTTTTCATTCTCATCTTATTTCCTCTCATTTATCTGAGTTCGCCAGTATCTTTAAATAATTTGTGACTATTTGAAGACCGAAACCTGAAGAAAGATAATGATGAAGGTCACACACATGGAACATAATACTGATACTATTAGAGTAAATGCTAGTGGAGAAAATATTTATTTTCTCTTTATTTAACAAATGACATGTATTAAATCAACTACGATATATTAAATCAACTACAATATGCTTTTTGATATTTCCTTTATTTGCAATAAAAACATTTCAACTAAATATTTTATTTGCTAGATTAATTTATTTATGAGGACAAAAATGGAAGCACTCAGCTTCATCAGTATAGCAAAATCCTTCACCGCAACAATAACATAGGTAAGGATTTGGTTTATCATAGCAGGTTTGTGCTTCACATATTGAATAATTAATATGATCCATCATTTTAATTCTGTTTTTGAGGTCGATTGCCTTCCAAGATCCTTCCTTTTTGACGTCGTAGTCGACACCTACACATATTTTAAAAAACAAATATTATTAAGAATTAAGAAAATAACAATATTATTATTATCATCCCAATTTCGATCGATGTCTGAAACAATTAATCCGTTTATTATTAATTTAATTTTCAAACCGACTTTAAAGAAATGGAACTCACTTTTTCTCGTTTGTTTTTTTATCTTTAGTTTTCGAAAAAAAAATAGAATACTGAAATACAAAGGCAAACAAGTTTTTCGTTATCATGTTTTTGTACAACATATGAATTTGCTTATTTGCACAATTACTGAATTACACAAAAAAAAAAGTAACAGTAGAACTTACGAATTGCGAGAACCGTGTGGGAGAAGATAATGAAAACAAGTAAAAGGGTACAAACACATCTATTATTAATTGTCTCCATTGTTATCTTCATCTATCAAAAAATAATAATTATACTTTTTTAGTATGGAGGTAAACTGTAATAGTGAGTTGCATATATATATGTGTCACTCAACATTTAATTTATAGCATGATAAAATTTAAAAATAGTAATGTTAATAATCTACCTTAGCTGTGGAAATTAATTCATTAGTTTCCTTAAATAAAGATATGGATACAAATGTGATATCATCCAGAAATAGAATAAAGAATAATTCAGAACTAAAGCTCCATCTTTTGGTAACAACTTAGGCTCTGTTTCTTTGAACTGAAATGTAGTTGAATCGAACTGAATTGAATGGAACTAAAGTAAATATTTTATGAGGTGAGACAAGGAAATTGGCAAATTCTTAGATGGACCCCAGATTCATCTATTTCTACATGCACCCATTCCCCCTAAGCCGCCCATAGGCTAAACTCCTCCCTAAACCCACACGCTAAATTTCAGTTTTTGTGCTGGAAAGATGAAAATGATTAATCCCACCTWTTCGTGGTTTGCACTCAATAATCTGACATAAAATTAAATACAAAATAATCTTAACTTTCACCCTCATCTTTCGTTATTGAACTATTTTACCTATGACCTTATAAGCTGGTCATTATACATTTTTTCATGTTCTTTTTCTTCTTTTTACCAGTTTTCCTTTTTTTATTCTTACACTCTTCCCACACAAACCAAACCACCGCCCACCCAAGCCGCCATCCCTCAAACCACCTTCCCACCCCAGTCGCTRCCCCTTAGACCTCCAYCCCCACCCCCTTTCGAAAATAACCCCCACCCCTCGCCACGCCTCCCCCTCCCTCGCCACTCCTCCCCCACCCTCTCAACGTTGCTCACTGCCCCTCAAAAATCGAAAAAAAGTGAAAGCAAGGGTTGGGTTCGACTGGTGACGGATGTAGTGCGATGTTGGGTGGTGGTTTGCGCAAGTGGTGAGGATTTAGATTTGGGTTTGGTTCTAATGTACAAGTGAATAGGATCACTGCTTTCTCGACACTTTTCTGTTGATTGCGCAAGTGTCGAGATCTAATGTATAAGTGTTAATAATGTCGACACATTAAAAGATTGTAATCTCCTTCTGACACATTAAAATGTCAAGATATTAATGTTATGACAAATTTAAGTGTCGATAATGTCGAGACATTTAAGTGTCAAAAAAACTTCTCAACACCTGAATTTTCGACACTTTTGAAAGTGTCGAGAAATCAACAAAAAAGTGTCAAAAAAAGTGTCAAGAAAGCAGTGAATTAAACAATGAATTTAAATTGAATAATATACTAAAAAAAAATTGGAATTCACATGAGTTATTTAGAGATGCAATTAAACAATGAATTGAAATTGAATGATATACTAAAAAAATTTGAATTCACATGAAATTAAATAAGATGAATTGAACGTTGAACACTTGAGACAAAAAAAAACCCAATTTCTATTGAGCTACATATCAAATCCGTTCAATTAGAATTAGTAATTCAAAGATGAAGAACAGAACTACGTACTAACCTGATTTCTGACCAAATTATTTTGAAGATTAAGTTACAAAGAACGCAAAATCAACTTCACCCACACCCAGGACAATTCGAGCAATGTCTTTCGGTTTTTGATCGAT
This sequence comes from Bassia scoparia, assembly GCA_008642245.1. Taxonomy (NCBI): domain Eukaryota; kingdom Viridiplantae; phylum Streptophyta; class Magnoliopsida; order Caryophyllales; family Amaranthaceae; genus Bassia; species Bassia scoparia. The sequence goes on along the minus strand of SNQN01005054.1, from coordinate 34,707 downwards.
TTTCTCTACAAATAATCAAGAAGGAAATTGAAATTTAATTTGTAGACGGAATTAAACCCTAAATTTGAGATTAGGCTAAGCAATTGATTGAGTAGTGAGCTGCTATTACAAAAATATGCGATAGTATATTTCTTTTTTTATTATTTGAATGATTGATGATGAAGATTATCGATGATGAGTTTGATCAGAGAAGAAAGAGAGAGACGAGCGAGCTGAGTGATGATCGAGTGAAGTCTACGTGTGGAAGCTAAGCTGGAAGGGGGGAGAAATCGAAGATGGCATAGATGATTATGAAGATCACACAAGGCATAGGTTTTTTAATGCATTTTTTTCAACTACCACTATCTACACACCTAAGAAATGCAGGGGACTAGTTAAGGATCCACCACCGACCAAATTCAGCCCCACATGCCTGCCAACCACGCCAATTTTGCCCCAACGCCACCCAAGCACACACACCAAAACTACCTAAACTCGGTCACTACTAACTTCCCTAATCGCAGTGCTTAAAATGCTAAAAGATAGCAAAAATCCATGCCTAAATAAACAAAAAATTAAGCAAAAAACCAATAACACCAATTTTAACAAAACAAAACAAAATTCCAAACACATATAGGATTTACAATGAAATAGAAGCAAACACATAATTCAAAACAAAATTAAACAAAAATCAACCAAAACTAGTAAAAGAAGAATTCGAACAAAACTCAATATTTGAAAAAAAAAAATTGAACAAAACTATCAAATTAAACTATTCAATCCGAAAATCATGTAGAAGAGAAAAGAAAAGAAAAGAAAACCTTAGAAAAACGAAGCCGTAATTTCGAAATTGAACCGAACAAAACCCTAATCGAGTACGAGGTGGATGGCGGTGAGGCGGTGAGGCGTTTGAGTGGTGAGTGGTGAGTGGGTGAGCTGTGAGTGAGAGAGCAAAGAGAGCGAGAATTGAGTACGAGAGTTGTGATGGGCTGAAGGTGAAAGTGGTGAAGATAAGGTTTCCATTGAAATCATTTACTCTGTAACGAGACTAAGATAATATATATGTGAGTTTGTTGCGAAGTTTGATTTTTAAGAAATGATATTAAGGTGGATTAAGTGTTTTGCTGAATTAAATACTTTGATTTGTATATTTGAGGTGGGAATTGAAGTATATGGCTTGTTGTAGAATTGCAGATGCAGCTTATGAATAAGAACATAGAGAATGGTAGGGGTAGGGTGCTTATCGAGCGAGTCGATCACGAGCTGGGGTTGCTCGACTCTGCTCGTTAGTTATCGAGTCGAGCCGAGCCGATCACGGGCTACTCGTCTAATGTTTTAAGCCCTCTTGAAATCTACATTTTTTTGAGAAAATTGTTGACTATATTTTCAATCTTTACATAATTTTTTTTCTTTTATAGTGTTTATTTTAGTTTTATAAGTATGAATAGAAAATTTGTTTTCAAATATATAATGCAAAAATTATTGATTTTTATGTAAAATTATCGAGTTTCGAGCTCATTCGAGCGAGCACGAGCCAACTCGAGTCGAGCGTTTGACTGAGTTTGACCGAGTCGAACACGAGCTGCTCGCGAGCTGCCCAGCTCAATAAGCACCCCTAGGTAGGGTATCAGGATAAGAGTATTTCTTTTGATTTTATTTATTATTTTTTGAAGGGACTTGATTTTATTCATTTAGCCAATTACGGAGAGAGAAGATCGAGAAAGATCGAATCTACGAACAATATGAAGTAACTAGTTTTTATGTGCACGCGATGCGTGCTTGTATTTATGAAAAAATACCTCGTATTTCATCAAAAATGATTATATGAGATGTATCATAATAAAAGTTTATAGCTAAGTATCAATAAAATTTATCTGAATTGTAATTATTTGTAATAATTGTGTCTTCAAAGTTGAAATTCAAAATACAACCTTAATGTTTTAATACAAAATGAAATAATGTCTTATTTTTAATGTTTTTGACTAATTAACTCACATAATTAATGCAATTTCTATTTAATCACATAATTATTAAAGGGATACACATCAATTCATAATTTTTAAATTTAATTAAGGGTTAAAAGTCTTTTAAGAGGGGGGGACACCATCTTCCTCCCCCTTCCCTATATAATAGAGATAATGTTTGAGTTAAATCTCTATTATATAAGCCAAGGGGAGCAATGGTGTCCCCTTGGAAATTACACAAAGACCTCCAAATATAACTAAGTCAAACAAATTGTAGCTCATTCATCAATGTATAATTCTTCAAAACATTATTCAAAATAATTGCCATTATAACAAGATCAATTTGAATTGTCAATTAACGCCATTCAATGTGTAATTTAATTATTCAAATAATGCCAATTATAACAAGATCAATTGAATGTCAATTAACACCATTCAATGTGTAATTTAAAATAATTGCCTAATACATAATACGGAGTATAACAGCAAAATCAATTTCACAAATCAATTAACAATTCAATTAATTAAAAAAGTTTCTCTAATATAATAAGGTAACCATAAAATATTACCGAATTAAATAAAAATCTTTCAATTCACGAGAGTTTTTTCACAACACAAAAAATGATGGAAAAAACTTCTTCTTGCTTCAATTATTCTAATAACACAAGGCTTTCTTCTTGCTTCATGAGGTAAGTTGTACATTTTATCCCGATTTATTATTTGAGCAAAAAACAATTACAAACAAATTATTGTACTTTTCCGCGAAAATTTAAAATGACAATAACATAATTATATCATTGCACGCATCGCGTGCGTAAAAAACTAGTTGTTAAGTATATAATGTTAAGTACTATAATATTATGAGTGGGACCATACTTTTACTTTTTTCTATTTAATTATTTCACAAAATTAATCTCAACACTTAATAGTGTAGGCTAATATGTGGGGGATACACAAAAGTTAAAATTGTTTTGACACTTTACAAAGTGTAGACAAAAAAGTGTCGAGAAAGCAAGGATTTTTTTGTAGTGGATGGTGGTTCAATATAGGGTGGTCATTTGAGTGAGCGGTGAGGGTTTGGGTTTGATTCAAATGGCGAGGAACGGTGGTGCGGTGTTGAGTGGTGGTTTGGGCGAGTGGTGAGCGTGTGGGTTTTTTTGAGTGGTGATGGTGYGATGTTSGGTGGTTGTTTGGGCGAGTGGAAAAGGTGGTAGCGAATGGTGGTGTGAGGCATGGTGGTCACGGATGGCGGTGAGGGTGAGGGTTTGGGTTTTGGTTTGTTTTTTTTTTTTTTTTTTGTTAACATGGGCATGTAATAAATTAGATCACCTTAAGGTGGAAAAGACAAGTAACAAGTAGGCTGTTCTCAAGTTATATCAGCTACAACTAGAGGATCTAACCCCTCGATAAACCGACTCCACATCTGATTCGCACAATTAGGAAATTGACTAAAAATAGGTTTGCCAAATTCAAAGTCTATTACAAGTGATATTTGCAAATCTAGTTGCTTTCGCTAGACTATTCACTTCCACTAGCTCCTTCCTTTGTTTCAAGTGTATCCTCATCGAAGGTGTATGGAGATCCCTACCAGTATGATAAATGGGAGTATATATGTCAGCACAATTGAATTTTCCCTGAATTCCTAGGACTGCAATCCTTGAGTCCGAGAAAATAGTGATATGATCCCAGTCCTCTTTCCTGGCCCAATGAATATCCTCCTGAATAGCCAATAGTTCCAAATGAGTTGCATCTCTTCCTTTGACTTTCCTCACAAAAGCTTTGATCCAATTGCTTGACCGATGTTTAAAAATTCCAGCCATACTCCCCGTTTTGTCTGTAGAAGAGAAAGAAGCATCCACAAGAAAATAGAAATTTGGTTCCAGGTGATCTTCAAGGTCAGAAGTGGGCAACAAGAATGGTTGAGGTTTCAGGTTTTAATGAGTAAATTCTCTGATCCGGACAGTTACTTTTGCCATTAGCTCCTTGACTGGAATGTTATCATGTTCAAAGAGCCAAGTATTCCTCCTAGTCCACACATGCCAAATCACAAAGCCAAAGAAAGTACCCCCCGAGTTCTCTGATCTAGGTTTGGTTCGTTTTGTGATGATGTTGTTTTTGCTTTTTTTTTTAAAAAAAAAAAAATTGAATTCAAAAAAGGACCTATCAGAAGGTGGTACTTGGCTAGTCACCTTCTAAAACAAGTTAGCAATTCTACAAATCGATCATGGGACTGTTATGATAATATGAGGGTGAAAGTTAGGATTATTTTGTAATTACTAGGTCGGATTATTGAGTGCATACCATCAAAAAGTAGAATTATTCATTTCTATTTTTCCATTTGTTTTTTGTTTT
>SNQN01005054.1:0-24550 GCA_008642245.1 Bassia scoparia | reverse complement strand
GAGGTTTATATCTCAAAGGACTTTGGATGAGAGTTAATCCAAGAGGGCTTGTAAGAGAGTTGAGCTTGCAAGAGTTGACTGCTCGATCAACAGACGGGTTGACTGAGGCGCTATTCAAGTTCGAGCAGGAACTTGAAAGAGTCCTTAGATTGTATTATGGTAGTGTTCCGAGAAATAAATCTAAGAAGAAATCATGTGTGGTATCAGGTCACAGTTTTATCTCTTGACDAGTTGTCAAGGAGAGTTTCTGTGTTAGAGAAACTTGCATCTCGTGTTTCTTTTCTTTCTAAGTTTTTAATTCCGCAAAAAKCTTAAATTCCCCTAAGTTACAATTCACCCCCCTCTTGTAACGTTTAGTAGATCCAACAATTGGTATCAGAGCTAAGTTCCTCGCATAAACCAGGAAACCTTGCCGAGGCAATTGCTGAACTCAAGAAACTCAAGATGAAAAATCACGAGAAACTCGAAGAATGTTATTCAACCCAACGTCCTCCCATGTTTAATGGGAAGTTTTATTCCTATTGGAAGAACCGGATGAAAATCTTCATTAAAGCTGAAAATTATCAGGTATGGAGAGTCATTGAAGCTGGTGATTTTGTTGTCACCAAAAYTACTGCTGAAAAGGAGGTAATCCCTAAACCCATCTYTGAATATGACAAAGATGACTATGACAAGATGGAAATTWATGCACTTGTTGTCAAACTCCTTCACTGTGGACTTGGACCACATGAACACAATCGTGTCATGGGGTGCAAGAACRCTAAGGATATTTGGGATTTACTTCAAATCACTCATRAAGGTACAAATGAAGTAAAGAGATCCAAAATCAATCTCTAATTGTCTAAATACGAGAGATTTGAAATGATACCAAAAGAAACTATTGAAGAAATGCTTACTCGTTTCACTAATATTGTTAATGAATTAGTTTCTCTTGGAAAGAAAATCCCATTTGATGAACAGGTGAGGAAAGTCCTTCGAAGTCTTCCTCAAGATGAAAGATGGAGAGCCAAGGTCACTGCCTTGCAAGAAACCAAGGATTTCACTATGTTTAATATTAAGYAGCTTGCGGGTTCTCTCATGACCCATGAGCTGCACGTAAGCTCAAGCAATTCTAGTGAAAACCACAAGGGCAGGAACTTGGCACTCAAGGCCGATGAGACTAAAGAATCTGAAGTTGATGATGAGGAGGCTGCCATGCTGGTAAGCCGATTTAAATGTATGTTTAAGCCTAATAAATCTAGAATCTTTGTTAAAAGAGCAGGTACCTCAAAGATTGAACACCCATGTCATCGATGTGGTGCTTCAATTCTGATCACTGGATTAAAGACTGTCCCGTTGCCATAAATGAAAAAGGAAAAGGGAAGACCAAGGAAACAGGAAAGGGAACTAAAAACTCCTTTAACAAGACTGATATAAGGAAAGCCATGATAGTTGCATGGGGAGATTCCGAGACTGATGGAGATGAGGAAGATCAAAATGAAAGTAAAACCGCCAATCTTTGTCTTATGGCAAAGACTGAAGAAAATCAATCTCGAGAGGTATTTCCTAATCCCCAAAACTTAATGACTTTCTCTAAATTAGCTTTAGTTGATTTAGTTTTGGCTTATGATGATGATTGGAGAGTAGTAACTAAAAGCTTAACTGAAACTGAAAAGGCATTAGAAGTAGCCCGAGAACACAGTGCTTGGATTGAAAATCAAAGGACTGATGTTCAGGGAAAATTCTTTGAACTTTTCGATAAGAACCGTCTCTTGAAGGAACTTATGGAAAAGATCAAATATGATAATATTATGTTAAATGTTGAATTGACTCAATACAAGCTCATGTGTACTGATTTGAATGCTCCAAGTTCCTCCAAACATACTTTTAACAAAGCTTTTGAAAAACTTAAGACACTACTAGAATTTCGCGTAAGGCCGACCGAAAAAATTTCGGTCGGTAATACCAACCGACACCGACCGAAATCGGTCAGTGTAATTTATCGACCGAATTATCGGTCGGTAATACCGACCGATTTTGAATTCAGTCGATATACTAACCGATCAATCGGTCGGTAAGTGATTGATATTTATTTCCCACCATCTGCACGAAAATTTAAAAAAAAAAACAAAAACAAAATTTGTTACCGACCGAAAAATCGGTCGGTAAAAAATTTCTTTTTAAAATTAAAAAAACGCTTTTTTTTCTTTTCTTTTACTCCGTATTTCCGTCTCTCATTTGACCTCACACACTCACTCGACCTACTCCTCTCAAACCCCCAATTCCCAAAACCCCCCAAACTTCTATCCTTCCTCTCTCTCCTCCATATTCTTATTCTTCTCCTTCTCAAATCATCTCATCTTCTACGTATTTTTCCCTTGCTCCCTCGCCGCTTGCTCCGCTCCTCTCCCTCTCGCGTCGCTGCCGCCCCCTCCCTCGCAATCGTCACGTCCTACAGTACGCCGCCTTCTTATATGTTGATTTTTCTATGTAAAAAGCTGATTTTGGTTTTTTCTTCCTTAAACAACTTATCGAATAATCCATGGTTTAAGAAACTATAATTTGGTTTTTTGTTTGGTATTCCGGTTATTCGTACTCGATTACTATCTAGCATTGAATTGGGTTTATTGTACTCGTTTAGAATCTTGATTGAATTAGGAGATTGTTTTTTTTTTTGTTTTGGTGTTTGATTCTCTGGAATTATAGAATTCTGAGAAGAATGAATTTGAATTTATGCTAATTTATGACACGAATTAGAATGAATTTATGTCTGACTCTTCTTTCTCTACTGATGAAACTTTACTAAAGTGTGAATTAGGTGTGTTGTGTATAGCATTTCTATTTTAAGGGCTTAGCTTTGGATATGGTAAATGCTGTAGACATTCATCGCAGAGGAGTGTTGTTGAATATCTACACTGTAGATCGTTACAAAATTCTTCAATTAGGAACCTGATGTTATTTGAACTTATTTCGTGGTGAATCTAACTCTTTTTTATGCTTTAGTTAAACTTCTCCTTGCTGTGTGCTTATGATAAGTTTATTAGCAAGGTGCATTTTCTGTTAGGTGCTTATGTGACTTATTCAGGCTTGTACTAGTTTCTTTCATGTAGGAGTGGCAAATTCAGATGACTTTGCTGGAGACTATCTAACAACGTAGAGGCAATATCGATTAGAACCGACTTGTATCTAAGAGTCTTGGTTGTTGATATGTTTTTGTTTGCTTGTGTTATGAAAAGCCATTGTGAGATACTAGGTCAATACTTACAATCTTTTGTTACTTACAAGTTTTTGTCATCCAGAGCGACGCAGGAACGGTCAAAAAGGTATGGGGCGGTGCTCCATTTCACGAGCTAAGTCAGTGGTGACTGAGGTTCTCTCCTATCGTTTTTGGCTTACTTGTTCTCTACCGATCTCGGCTTGTTGATTATCTTAGTAATCTACATCGTGTACAACTTACTTGTTCTCCTATCTTCAAATAAACAACATCAATAACAGTATTTGCCATCTAGACCTTCCCTAATGTTTGCTTTGGTGTACATTATGCGCTTCCCTCATGTTGGATTTTCTGTTTTTTTTTACCTTCTGTTAGGTAAGAGTTACAGAAAGGGCGAGCATGCGTTTCATCTTGTTCATCTTATGACAAAACCGTTCAACTGATTTCTTATGACGGTTATTGTGCTGTTTGTAACGTTTGTATATGTTGATCTTCATTCATTAGTAGTTTCTTAACACTCTAAATCCCAAACTATACTGTTAGTCGGATCATGATGTTATGGGGCCTTTATTAGTTTGGTTTAATGTTTCGATGGATAAAAGACATACTGGGATTCACTGTTTGCAGTTGTGTTTGATTTAGAATAATTTGTGCCTCTCCCGGCCCGTCTTTAATTAGCGCACACTATTTGTGGACTATCTTTAACTATTTAACTTGAAACTGTGTTGAAGATAGTAGTTGGTTAGAAGTATGCAGCACGGCTTTTCATATTGCACGTACGTTTGCACAGGTTTTGTCACAGCCAACTATTCTACTTCAATTGCATCTTGATTTGCCATATAGGTTTGTTGCTTACGTTTTCTTATGTGCTTTATTAAGGCTTGTGAATGGTTCTGTTGAAATGGCAACAACGTAAGGGTAATCAAATAAACGATAGTATAAAAATGCTAGAAGAAGATCGGACTGAGCCGATCGGTAGCTGAATTCGTCATGGAGAAACCTAATATTGAGATTGTTCTTATCAGCAACTTTCAGCATCATAATGATTGATTCACTGCATTATTTAAATGTTGTAGTATTAGGTGTCTGCCCTTTTTTTTGTTTCTGCACTAATATCTAACAATCTACATTGTGCCAAACAAAGCTTAAACTGCTTTATGAACATCTAACCTGGTAATAAGATGGTTTATTTATGACTTATGAGAGGTTCACACCATAATATGCTTCTAATTCGTGAGATATTTTATTAGTGTGAAATTGATTATCTAATGTTAATTCATGGTATCTTATTATGCTTGGTTCCTTTGTCTTTGAACATGATTAGAATAATTTTAGCAAATCGCGGATCATATTATGCTCATATTCTCTTATTCTTTCGATTGATAAACTTGTGACATTGAATTTTGATTATTTATTTTTATCTAAATTTTGAAGAAGAGTAGTATTGCACTGATAATTAGCATATACATTTCAAGCTAATTCAATTGTTATGACTTCTAATTGATGATGATAATACACAGACGGACAGAATGGATGAAATCTATGATTATTCCCATTTCTAGTTGTTCTTTAGCATTATTCATACTTGTTGGTTGCACCTAAAACTGCTATGAGAACTGCATTTCTCTCGGGGCAGTCTGTGTAAACAAAATGGACTTATGAAACAATAAAACAGAAATCTGACTGATATATTTGTTATAGGTTAAAGATTAGACATTCTTTAGAGTCATCGTTCGAGATACTTATTCAATAGTATTAAAACCATCTTTATCTTGCATACTCGAGGTATGTGACTATATATAATGTACAATGCCTAATCATTTGAATCCATATGATATTACACTTACAATAGTCATACGCATATGCCGCTATGCTGTAGCTGAGGGAAAGCATCGACACGATTCCTCTTCTGAGCGCAGATAGAGTGTTACTGTCTACTTAGAATTTTTCTTCGATTTGACATTTTCATTGAAAATTAGCCTAGAATAATTTTACTCGTAGTTAACCAAGCAACTTAAACTTTGAATTTTTTGGATTTCAGGCACCTTTTTGCTGGGTGCTCAGCTGGTGGCGCTAGAGATAATCTTCAGCACTTTTCCTACTCTTTCTCAACTCCCATTCTCATCCACACATCCATCAACTGTGAGGACCTCCCTGGTCTTCGTCCTTCACAGAAATCTCCCTTCTTCGTTCTCATGAGAAGCTTCTGCGACGGATTAGCCATGTCGAACAATGAAAGCTGTCTTCCCTACACTTTTCTTATCATTCAGTTTTAGAGTTTTACCCTTTTTGTATTTTTATTTCTGAAGTATTAATTGACACAGTCTACGTAATGAGGTCAACAGGGATTTAATGAGGTGCAATATTTGACAGCAATTGTGGGTTGAGTCGCTCAACATACTTATGAAGAGTTTTTGTTTAGTTTGGTGTTGTTGGGAGAACCTTCAAACTATTCTTAGAGTACTTCCTTTTTTCTTTCAATTTTTTTGTTATTGGTTTTTTTAATTCTAATTTAGTTCTTGGTTCTTTGGAATTGGAATTCTTCAATTTGATATTGTGTATGCATCTTCAATTGTCAATGTCCAGCTTGAAGTATTATCTATTGAAGAATTCACATCTTTATCGACCTAGTCGTTCAGACTTGATATCAGTCTAGGACATTTTATGCAGTAGTTTCATGATATGAATATCTCATTCCAGGAGTTATATTCATTCTTTGTCAGAATAGTGTTGTTTGTTCTTCTAGCAGTTGATGCTTATATTTAGGTGTTAAGTTTGGTATTCAATTATTGAACATAGTAGGAATAGCATTCCAGTCCATTTAAGCATTTACCTTTCATCTGTCATTCCAATGATTGGCTATTTGGTCTATGCAGAAAAATATAGCAGCTGTCAAAGATATTACCGAGAGCCTTCATTATAAATATATAGTTTGGCGCGTACACCAACTAGACGTCATACACCTTCTTAATGAGACCAGGTAGTTGATAATCGTACACCGACGTATCTAAGTATTTTTATGAGTAGTCTGAAATTGAACTCGAAATTGATGAGTGTGTCGTTTACTTTCACCATCGGTACCACCTGTATCACGAAATCTCTGGCGGATGCAGTCTCTTCCCTATTCACTCCTTTCTCCCCCATACTTACACCAAAAGTCGTAGAGACAAATCTCGTCTGTTTCACTTCATTAATCTTACTTATTCTTGTCACACTGTTAGCCTGGTATTCAAGTTCTCTGCAATTCTGACCGGCAATTCAGGGTCAAATATGTCATAGCAAACTGATGATATAGGAATTACAAGTTCTCACTCTTCCTCCATTCTGTGGACACTTAAGGCTTAACTCTCTGGCTTCCTCTTGCCCTAGTCTTATCAACCTTTGTGTGCAAAAGCTTTGAAATTTTTAAAATTCTAACTCCACCTATATACTGGTAGTAATATTTGCATCACTAATAAGAATTAAATTACTTTTTATTATTATCATCACTTCTTTTAAGAGGCTAATTAACATTTGATCGACTATAAATGATATTAGCAAAGAGAACTTGTGAGCATATGAAGGGGCTGTGCCCCACCGTGCTCTCAGGAGATCGATTTCTGCACAAGGAATTCACGGAAGATAACAACCTGGGCCTTCCTTTGTGTGACCAATTTCTTATCGTTCTATATAATGATGCCTTTATATCTTTGAAATACGACTCACTGACTGCTTTGTGAGCTTTGAAGTGTACTGTAATGTGTATGATTTCTGATATGTAGTGCAGACAAGAATCTTAGTTATTGTTTGATGTTAGGTGGCCTGTTGTAGCTAGCTATGTTTTATTTGCAAAGGCTACATATATTAATTGGGGAATATCATATCGATGCTTGTGACCTGATGTTTTTGGTTGAAATGGAAACCAGCTTTGTAAGCTGGTTTCTGCCCTTTTTTTTAAATCCCAAATTATAGCTTACGACCGAATATATCGATCCACGGGAATGGCCATTTTAAATTTAAAAAAAATATATGGGTGGGTGATTACCGACCGACTTCGGTCGTAATCGAGATTTTTTATATTAAAAAAATAAATGGGGGTTTACCGACAGAAGGCCTCGGTCGGCTAATACCGACCGATTTAAAAAATCGCGTCGTTATACCGACAGACCTTCGTGGTAACTCTCCCTTGTCCTCCATTTTGGAGGGAATATTAATTACGACCGATGTTCCCCACTCTGAGATATCCTCGTTCCACACGGTGCCGTGTTCACCATTCCTCAACGTCAACCTGATCTTCCACGCACGATCTCTGCCGTCGAGCATCCCGCTGGACGGGCGCTCGTCGGTGTATGTACCGGACCGAAAAACGGTTCGGTGAATCTTCCATATTCCCTTCCCAAAAATGATGCGGTGATATCGGGTCCGGTGAACCGGCAGGGCTGAAAGCGGTAATTCGTCGGTTACCCTTAGGAGTGCCGAACGATAATATCGGTCTTGATTTTGCGTAGTACCGACGATTGTAATTCGACACGAGTTACCGATGTTTTCGTCCAGGTATGTGGTCTATCTTGATTGAGATGGGAAGCTGAGGAAACTTAAATATGAGAAGGAACTTGAGCGGCATAGACTCCTTTAGTACCCTAGATGCCAAATGGTAGAATGCTCAACGATTATATGTCACGATAAGGATCTAATACTCTATACGATTTTACCTGGGGCAAAAGTATTGTGCACTTTTGTGGGCAGTGAGACCTGGTCATTACGAACCAGATTACTGGCGACAAGAAGCGATGATAGTCTGACACTATTTTGTATAACAAGACTGTCTTCTCAAGAACCTAGGAACCAGGGTCTCTCCGTTGTGTCTGTGCTTGTGTCTTTAATTCTGTGCGAGATCTAGTGAGGGGAAAAGAACTCATGGGTACTCTCGACAGTGGTTGTCCAAGCATGACAGGAATAAAGCTACAGGTTTCTCTCACTAGATCCTGTATGGAGGTGGAACTGTGACGTTGGAGATAACAAGCAAGGTGAGATAGACGCGCTAAAGTAAAGGGGTAATGCAAGTCTCCCACTGTATAGATAGCGTTTTTGAGCAGGTGTCTTGAACATAATCTTTCTAAGTCATTTCTCAGATTTTGTGATTTAAAGGAAGCATCAACTCACAACAGAATTGCAAATCATTAACAATCCACCTGGACTCACTTTCTTTATGAAGAACTGAAAAGGTAGAACCACTTATACAGTGGATTTCAATTCTTCCAAACATCAATCTCAAGTAAATGAGCTTCAGTGTGGCATAACGTTTTGGTCATGCTTAGCTTCTCACACATTTAAACAATACTATGTACACAAATGCTGGGGTGTAGTTGGCCTTCCAATGTGTCAACTTCCTGTGATAAAATATATTGTGATGATGTGTTGGGGGAAGTCAGATAGACGTGCGCTTTATCAGCAAAAACTGGTGTGCGTAACAACAAGCCATTAGAACTCACTTCATAGTGTGGATCTTTGTATGTTCGCCTACATGACGTAATCTCAGTAAACGTGGGGAACAAAATATTGTTTTGTTATGTGATGGACTATTCTAGAATTCACTCTGGGCTAACCATTTTTGTCCCAATAAAGAAGAAACTTATGCACTTGCAATCTTGTTCGTTTTCAAAAGGATATCAAAATATTCAAGTCGGATCTTCAATGTCGCTATTAGCGTCATATCATTGCGAACAGAATTTTGAAACTTCAAGGTCTGGCTTTGCTAGAGAAATTGCGCAAATGAATCTTCATTTTCGCTCCCAAGTACTCACAACACGTGTTTGTTGAAGAGAAGAAACCATGACTTGGAAGATATGCTAAGGACGATGTCTTCATAGCCAGCCGGTCTTGCAAGAAACCTCGTAGGCTGGCCATTAATATGTCTGTTACTATCACTTGCATAAGTTTTACTTAGACCTATAATAACATAGCACCCATTATGATTACATGGTCAGGAAACCTAATATTCTCACATCTGAAACATTTGGCAGGATGTTTGGTCCGCAAACACGGTACGAGGACTTAGTGTGGTGGGAATTCATGAAATGATGGCTAGTATTTTCTTCGGCTATTCAACATCATAGCAAAGCCTTATAGAGTCTAATAACCCCAAAAACTCTATGTGTGATTGTAAGAAAGCTACACATTGTACTGTGAAACTGACACACACTTGATAATCGGATGCGTATCGCGTGTAGAGATTTCTGTCTTGAAACCTTGATCCAGATGAGGAACCGTAAGGAACCCCACAAACATGCATGCCAGCTAGGAAGATCGTTAACACCGAAATTTGCCGATCTGATCCTGCAAGAGGAGATGGAAGCAATGCTAACGAGGAAACCAGGGAAGGAATGCTACCAAGTGAGATATATCACAGGTAGTGCAGCAATTGGCTAAGCCTTGGAAGTTAGAAATCTACACACATCTCATTCCAAGTGACCTCAGTAAAGACCTTGACAAAGTAGCATGAGACTTATGTCCTTACTGCCGTGTCATTGTGTTGAAAAGCCCTCGAAGAAGTTAAGATAGTTGGGTAATATGCATGAATGTTGCTATTTGCTAATTGAAAGAACAGGTATGGATCTTGAAACTCTTCCTAAAACGATAAAGGTAATTGGACCTTAAAATGCGGTTCCTTTAGTAAACACTAGTCGACGTATGGACATAGTAAGACCAAGGCCAGACTAGCTGTTTAAGGAAAACAAGAAGGGCATTCGACTTTGAAGAACTTTGCATTGTAGAGGTTAGAAGACTTTCGATTTCATTGGCTTTGCCATTTTCATGGGTTTTCAATTGATCTCCAACGATGTTAAATGTGCCCTTTTCTTAAGATGGATAATATACAGTAGATTCTATGTTCGAAAAAATAGGATATGAGAACATAGAATTCCTTTAAATGTGTTAACCTTGACATCTGTGTGATATGGACAGTGGGTGGCTGTGTTATTGTTGTTCAGCTGCCTCGCTATCTCTATCTCTATCTTCATACTCTATACACTAACCTGTATTAGCTACCAGTCTCTATGATCGAGACTCTGTAGCAGACAACTGAACTGCCTTGCGCATGATCTTTGCAGTTAATATATGTGATATGCATATTATGGTGGGTGAGGGTGACTAATTATAAGTATCCTGTTGGCTCTTATGAGTGATGAATTCGAATGACAGTCATTAATGGTGAGGTTAAAACTTCTTCTGGAGTGCAAATAAGCACCAGAGAGGGAGATCTTTGGGGTCTAACAAAACTATAGTCAAGAATTTTGAAAAAATACCATTGGTCAAGTAAAACTTTGGTGACTAGCTGGGTTGAAGGATCCAAGAATGGAATTCCTCGTGATCCCAGAAACATATTGGTAGAGTTATGATTGGTTCTCTTTTATATCTCACTGCTAGGGTGATTTAATGGTCTCTCGTGTCGTTTTCTCTCCCCTATATCTCTATGCGTAAAAGGATATTCAGGTTTCTGAAGAAATGTGTTGCCTAGTCTCTTCCTATCTTTTCTCTACAAGGATACAGATATGCTGACTATGCAGTGATTGTTAACGGAAAGTACCCTAGGAACATATTCCTTGCTTATCTAGTTTGGCATTAAGAAACAATATTTAGTTTCTATGAGAGGCTAGTATGTAGCTCGATGTGTCTATTTGGATCAAACAAAATTAAGAGATTTGATTTAAGTTGTTGATTTCAATTTTATCTGTGTATACAGTGAATTTATTTACGGATCAGTACAGATCATAAGTGGTACAAATTTATATAAAGATCATTTAATTTATGTTGAGAAAGGTTTATCCAAAGTTGGGGGGTGTGTGGTAATGAAGATCCCATATATAAGACCTGAATATATTACCTAAAGAGGTGCGTAGAAGAGTCCGTTTTGAAAGACCAAACAGACGTCGTGAGCACCTTGCAGGTACTTGAGGTGGGTATCTCCTTTATGTCAGTGAAGAACGGTACTTATAATTCTCCAAAAGGTATGATCTCTAGGAACTAAAACGAATTAATGCTCCTGAAAATCTATGCTGCCCTTACATTTACCACAAAAAAGGAGTGCGGTGTGACATCAATAATTCTGTGAATATAAATAAAGCTATGTAATGGAATAAACTTACGTACCAGACGTCCATTCAGTTAAGGTTATAGGAGAATATGTGTATGGCCAGAATATCATAATATAAGTGTTTCTATAATAAGTATAATTAGCAGGCGAGACCAACTGTTTTTTGTTTTTGGTTCTATAAGGTATTACTAAGCCAGTCTTATTTCCTTCTTTTACAACATAGACCGTTGCATAACTGTCCTATCGAAATTAAAATCCCTGACTTTGAGCGGTATTTTTTTGAATATTACTCGAGAAAGCACCGTTAAAATCGAAGAATCCCAGAGAATTCAAGTCGATGTTCTCTAATTAAGTCTTGTATGCAGCATGAATCGTAATTTACTTAATTCTTCTGACCAATGAAAAACGTGATTCCTCAACTTTGACTAAAATCACTCCCGTATTTCTAACAAAAAGATTGAAGCGTAAACTTTCTATTAACTCAGGTTAGAAAACATGATATAATTTTTCGAAGTTAAACCAAAGATCCATGTATAAATACTCTGCCAATTTCGTGAATGAATCAATACCTCAAAAAATTCCATTGTTTCAAATTCCATTAACCCAATATTCAACGTCTCCTTTCATCATTAGTACTAGATGGTATCATAACCAGCAATACATCATAACGATGTATTTCATCTACTTATCAAAATAAATTCTCAAATCACATATTCCAACGCCGAGAAGATTAGGGGCCAAATGATTGACAATGCCCTTAACTAACTCGCGCAAGAAACTATAATTGACTTCACGCCCCATCTCAAAATGGAAACCAACTGATGAAAAATAACCGAATTTGAAAATGGAAACTTGTGAAAAACATGGACCATGGAGAAAAAGGCAAGACACGAACACCGGTGGATCGCCCCGTAAATAGAATAGAGCAACGCCTGCGTAATAGGCTGCCAAGTAGTCAAAAAGGTCCTCTAGTTATGTTGTTCGAACTTTGGCGCACGCAAATATCCCGAAAACTGTAGCGGCAGATCTCGTTTAATAGTTGCTTGAATTCCTTGTGATGCCGGTTGTTGTGATATATGGGGACCTCTTGAGTAATGTCGGCAACAGTATGACTTATAGCCTCGAGAACCTTGACCATCTGTATCTTAGAATTTCAGGGGTGGAACTGCGGCGTAGAATCTTGTTTTCGATGGTAGGTCCTTCTAAGACGACCGTATAGTGTCATGTACAACCTAGCTCCATGGAGTAAGTTCTCCCTGCAATTTCTCTCTAGATGTTACATGAGCGTACCTATGTTAACACACTCGAATAAAAGAAACAGAATGTAACTTTCGGTGTGCCTAGAGAAATCCTAGTGAGGTATACCTTCTCGGATTCTTCCCAACCATGAGAAGTGAGGTTTAGTCTTAATTTAAAGGGAATGGTAATGAAGAAAGGAAAGAATGGAAAAAAGTCTCTGAGCGAAGAACTCAAACTTTTTAACTGAAAATAGGAGAGCATTGTCAAGATTATTTACCATGGGTTCACACAGATAATACGATGGACGTCCGAGAGAAGATTTTGGCTGGGCAATGATGAGCTCTCTAATACGTGAGGATGGTAGCGATTTATTCTATGTAGGAAGGGGAAATCCAAAGACTGCAATGCAACACAAAAAGACTTTTAACCAAAAACTAACGACATTCAGATCTGATTCACCTTGGGCTTATTAAATCGTCAAATACGCTCTATCTCTGTAAGCACAGACTAGCCAACGAGACTGAGGCCCAAATCCTCTTGGTCCGCGTTCTTATTGAAATGGTGTACTGTAGTACATTTAGTTTGACAGAAGCAAACACAAAAACCTAATTTGTGTCGGTTCTGATAATGTCATATTAAATAATGCACATCTCCATACTCGAGCCGTGACAGGTGTTATTCTGGCAAAATGGAACTTTCGATGACGAGAATATTTGGCTTCCCACGTTCCCTGGGAACGCCTTACATTTAGAAGTTCGAGCAATGCGTGGTTAGGATTCGGCTCTGAACAAAGGAAGAGCTCGATAGTAATCTGAATTGCCAAGCGTTTCTATCTAAATTTTTCAGTGCCTGAATCAAACATTAATGACACTAGGGTTGTGGGCGCTGTGTGTGCTGTATAAATATGGAAAATCGAGTCCGTGAATATTCTTGGAAGTCCGCTGGGAGGCCAGTGGAGCGAATTTTCAGCAGGAAAAAATTGCCAAGACTTGATCATTGTATGAATGAAATGGAAGTAAAGTACTGTCGTGACAATTGGGAGTTGTTCTGAATAAACTAGGAATAGTCATACGAAATGTGGAGGGTAATGTTGAAGCGGACGATGGAGGGGGAGAGTTGATTCCTGTCTCGGCGGCGTGGTGATGGGAGAGGAATAATGTGAGGGAGAGGGGTCAAGTGAGAGGGTTCTCTCGATAAGAAAAAGGCGGGGACTTTGGTGGGAGTGTTTTTGAGGAACCCTTGTGAGCGACACAGGGAGTTTAATTTAATTACCTACAATCAAAACCTTGACGAGAAGGATAGATGAGAAGAGAGAGCGTACGAGAAGTACGCTCACGGATAGAAGCTGAGACGGTAGTCTCTTCTATTGAGCCTATGGAAGATACTTTCTGGAGGAGCACAACCTTAAGCTGTTGGAATAGTCATTTACTCTACTGAGTCTCTGGACAAAGGGGTTTGTAAAGGGCTGCTCACGTGTGTCTTTGGGACAATCCATCAGTGGGGCCTTAGATCACGTTACTGAGTGCTAGATAGCTCGGGACGAGATGGAAATGGGTGTCCTGAACCGAAATTCAAGAATTGAAGGCTGAGGAGTTGTCATGGCTGCTTATGCTGGTGGCAGCTGTCCTCACAAGTGCACCGAGATAATGAAATCTGATGAGCTGTACTACAAACTCAAGTCAGCAAGATGAGAGACAGGGCTGAGACTTGCAGATGACTCGACCCGTGCCTATCATGTTCCTTGCGAAAAGATATTGGTGTTCTCAAGCAACTTTATTCGCCATCCGCTAGTGGGTTCATAGACCGTTCTGACACATACCGTCATGCTTCCATATAGTTTAATATTATAAAATATATATTTTTAAATCTATTAAATCCCAGGAGAACCGATTTGGAGCAGTTAATCAAAGAGCCCATACGGAGGGACTTTGGAGCCCGTTACACGAAAAACGTCGAAACGCTCGTAGGAGCCAGTATGCCTTAGTATTTGGGCCACAGAACTGTTAAATAGCATTTCTCAATGATTATACAGCCTGCCTTGAAGGTCCTGTAACCTTGAAATTAATTTTGGCGATTTGGTGTCGGAGTTTTTGGCTATATCCTACTTCTTAACGCGGTTAAAGTAACGAGCCCGGGTCCCCGACAGATGTCGTTTCTGGTACATTTCTTATAGATGTTACGTAGAAATTGAGCTTATGTGCCTGTGGATGTCATACCATTTGAAATATGTTTAATCACCGTAAAAAGAGTACGTCCTATACTCTACATATTGTTTCAGCGACTAAAATTGATCTCAGCTATAAATCTTATTAAAATTACCCATTGGGTACTAGTCATTACTTACATTAATAATACGTGGTGTCTACCTGATATGATATATAATTGATTATTTGGCCTGAACCCACTATAAAAATTCAGCCTACATTATAACTGAGTGGTATCTCCTTTTGCTTGACCTGAATATGCTTCGTCTCATTAACTTTGCATACTTGATTTATATGAATTAAAGGTAGTTTTAACGAACAAATAAACAAACAAACTTAATTGTTGTTGCTCTATGGAGATATCCGTGCATTGACAAAGAATCGGTTCCCGTATAGATCGCAGTGTCTTTGTCGGATAGCGCGACAAAGATGGCGCAGGGGAAGAGGTAAGTGCCTTAACCACGTTTTAGTAAATCCATTAATTGGGACCACAAGCTTAGTTGCAGCGTAAAGACATAGTCATGATCCACTAGCTAATTATGGGTAAATTCAATAATTGCTGTATCAAAAAAATAGACGTTTGATTGATATTATATAAATGTCTTACTAGATTGTAAATCGCGTAAAAAGCGCCAAAAGCCCTTTCGAAGAGCCACATTATATGCTATCCCTGGTTCAAACTGGTCGGAACTTAATCGCGGTCTGAGCTTGTTTGTAAGACTGGCGCTAATTCAGGTGGCCGAGGGAAATAAGATTATAATGGACCTAAGTTGGTTGTAATCGAACAATATACATCACCCGCAAAAATGAAGATCTATGAGCCGGACCAAATACTTTCCCGAAACGAAGCCAAACGCCACAACTCACTGTGTTCCTGAATTAATTTTATTTAACCATGGGTTTCATACGATAAATACGATGGGTGATTGTTAGATATCCGTGCAATGGTACCAAGGAGATAAAATAAAGCTTTTGAAAGACTTACACCAGATGAGGGCCCATACGCGCTGGAGAGACTTCCTATTAGGAGAGCCGCAAAGGAGCTTTGGCCTTTCGACATAACGAGTGATTGAAAAGAGTTCCATGAGAAAAGAAAAACTCCCCGCAGAAGGGCAACTGAGCCCATAGGAACGCTCCGTGTCTGCGCATGAACCTAAGCACGTCTAGAGACTTCTACTGGTAGGGGAATTTCAGTGGGTATATAAAGCTTCAGATTTTTATGTTTTACGTTTAATTGGGTCCATTGGAAAAGTGTGAAGAGTTGGGGTGCCATCTTAAATAGGATAATATAATACCAGCATAGTTTAATATTAGCGCACATAAAATCTTGTTCAGAGTAGAATAATCTAAATGTTCTAAAGGTGATTAATTATAACTACGTGCCTTTACTCGAACAATAAAATCTTAATGTACAGCATCTCAAATGATTTTCTGCAAGTCAAATGTAGAATCCGTTGTCAAATTCAGCACTGGCCAAGCTTCGATAGCGCTTACAGTCTTGCCGTGAGTCTTGTTAGCTGTAATTTATGAATGCGCCCTGGCTACTGAATTATTTGATGGCGTTTCTTTATAGTTAAACGATTGAAAGGTTTTGGAAAATATCTTTCAACATGGTTTTGAGAAGGAATCTCAAGGAAAGCCAAAACGTAGAACCTGGTGTATACGCAAAAGAATAAAACCCAGTTGGAAATTGTAGGAACCGGCCCTATAAATGTCCGGCAAAAGACTTCAAAGATTGAGCACCGTAGAATGTAAGTGTGTGCGATCGTGATGTCCAAGCCGGACAATTCCTAAATCCTGAGAAAAACTAATTTTTTCCGCCATACAATTTTAGGATTTAGTCCATGATGCCTAGTTTCGAGCACATCTAAATGCTTATAATTGCTCCAATATGCCCACAAGAAAATACGCCGTCATCTATATTCCAGAAAGACGACTCGTTGTGTGAAGATGAACACTTTTTGTATAGGCATAGACGAAACACAAGAATAGAAGTGTGCATCTCCTAACAATACAACGCGTCAAATACGAGTGACTTTATGTTGTAGCCTTACCAATCGCAACTATGTACATCCTTCAAAGGTAGAAGTTGTTATCTTGAAGAGGACCTTCTGGTTTGTTCTCAAGGGGCCCCTTTAGATTTGAAGTTATCTCAAGAGAGGCTTGTCAAAGAGAGTGGAGCTTGCAAGAGTGAAGTGTACACTGAAAAATCAGCGAGGCAAAACGTATCACAGACAGAGAGGTATGCGTATGACGACGCGCCCTTCGACTTCGCGAAAGTACATAATTGAAGAAGTCCCTATAGACTATGCTCATTGACAGTAGTGAGTTGGGTATCCCCGAAAAATAAAAATCTCAGGTAAGAAATCAAGTAGTTCGGTGTCTCAAAGAGCTCTTCGCATTGGGCTCACCAGTTTATATCTCTTGCACCGAGTTTGACCAAGAGAGTAGTCAAGTTGCGCCGAATCCGTGCCCTGTGAAGACCCACCGTAGCGCGGATATTCCGGCAATGTTCGACCGGGCGCCCGAGATTCTCATTTCTAGCTGGATAAGCTTAGAACGAAGATCCTGGGGTGCATCTCGTGTTTCTTTGCTTCTAAGTTTAAATTCTGCAAAAGCCTTAAAATCTCCCCCTAATTACAATTTCACCCCCTCCCCCCTTTGTAACTTTCAGTAGACTCAACAATACTGATCCCAATGAAGTATAAAGGTTTATATACTACATACATACCCACACCCCACCTAAAGAAATTTCTGATTTTATTTAACATATTAAGCTCAGTAAAATGATCTTGAGAAGATGTTCTATACACTGCCGTGAACAATTTTACTGGAAAAAGTCTATTTTTCTAAGAACTAAATAAACTTTTGTTATTAAAAAAATAAACTTTATTAACCCAGTGGAAGTGCGTATGAATACATAACCCTAACCATGTATCAAAATTTACCAGACTAAGCCCTGTAACCCGCGGTATGTGTGGAAGCAATCTATTGGACGACCAGGCAAATTAAACTCCAAATGCCCATTGCGCCAACTCGACCGCGGACCGGAGACTAATTAACCGAAACGACTCCCCCTACTGTAACAGTCCACCAAGCCAACTCCTCCGTTCAACCTGATCAAAAAAATACCAGAAGCTGCAACCGCTCACGAAACGAGCTCCATCGTAGGCACCACTGCAGGCCTCACACATAAAGCCCATCGCACTAAGCTCGTACAATCTCGGGCAGCAACCATAACAACTAACATGACCGTGCGCCGCTCACTAGCTCACAATAGCGTCCAAGAAATATCTAACCGTCACATCGCGTTCCGTGTTAGCAACCGTAAACAGCCGTCGTCCTATTAGGAAGAAATTCTAAGGCCCCGGGCACCGTAGCACTCTCGAAGGCAACGCGACACCACCGTTCACCGTATCTCCCCCCCTCTGCGCCACCCTCCATGAGTAAGATCGGCCTGCCTTCCATCAATTATCCTGCGGGGGGATGACCCCACCCTCGAAGTGAGCCCACACACAAAGGCAAACCCACCCTAACACGTTGATACCCAACGAGAACCCGCGCGACCACAATCTAGACCGCCCCCAGTCCCACACCCCCTCCTACACCCTGCACGCAATTACACGGCACCACCTACACTGAACTAAAAACCTGCCTGATCCCTTAAATTGCTAACAAATGTTTAGTACCTCCACAGAATAAAAATGAATAAATCAACCAATAAATTCTCCCGAATTTGAGTTTCGAAAATTGAGAATCCCAAATTGGTTTTTAATTTCGCAGAAGAAGATACCAAAATAATTGGTTTCGGAAAAAGGTATTTCCGAATTGAAAATTTGTAGCATCGTCAAATCCTGAGTTGGAGTCCTAATGTGTCAATTTGAGAAACAGTCCGAATAATCTTGCGGGACTTGTGTGGTCGATTGGGCCGTGAGTTGTTCAAGGCTTGCGTAGCCAAATGAGCCCCATACGGGCGAGACTTGGACGATCCCGTTATACTGAAAAACGCTCGAAACGCTCCGTAGGAGGCAGGTTCATGCTATGATAGTGGGTATTTGCGGTCCAAGCAGAACTGTAGGCTAGATTAGGCCGAATATTTAGGGATCATTTCTCATGGCCCGCTGACGGAGGCGTGTGGTGGTTCTGGGGATGATTTGCCTGCCGGCGCCTCGAAGGTTCTGCAGGCTGCCTGCCGGGAGTGACAAGAACGTTGGCCGAGCGAGAGGGTAGGGTGCGGTTATCCCGGAGGTGGCCGGTTAGGTGTCGTAAATGAGTAAAGCTGGTAACGGGAAGCGGTGGTGCCCCTGAAATAAAGGGTGGTATCACCGAAAAGACGTCAGTCACCGTGAATGGCGTGTGGTGAGCTAGAGTTTGTCGTGTCGTGAGGATTTAAAGATTTGCCGAAATTTGAGAAATTTACCATGGGTATCCTACGAGGTTATAATACGTATTGTGACGTACCGTGTAAACGGGTAACAGATGCCTTCCACGATAGGGACAATGTTGTCCCAATTATGAAGAGCGTGCAAAATGAGCGCCATTAAGCGGGGGGACTTTTTATGATGTTTACAAGGGCAACACATTCTATTTGGTAGACCCCATCTGTTTAACCGGTTAATCCCAAAACAATCGTAAGCCATTTCTTGGAATGTTGATTAAGGCGTCTGGTTCATTACCAACACCTGCGACGGTTTTGCACAATATAGAAATTTCCGGGGCGAGTTATTATTTCTTATGCATAATGTTGGGCACACTTAACAACAAACTGAGTAACAAGGAAAAAAGTAATAAATAACTCAGAGGTTTCTCGTCCTAACCGTAGCAAACCTGAACAATGTGTCCCCCATGCCCGCCCCATAAAGTGCGTGATTGGAAACATTTCCCGGCAAGTTCAGAGTGACCTTACCGGGTCTTCGCGTTTGTTATCGATCCGACAAAGAAGTCCGCCATCTGACTTGATTCCCAAATCGGCGTAAATTAAAAGGTTTGACCGTACGCCCGCACAAACACGTTGCGTGGTCGTCTACCATCAGGCACGAACATCTGCAGGCCTCCTCGGTCCCCGCGGCCATTTTTTCTTAATTTCCGATTTCCTCCAAACGGCGTTACTTCCTTACAAAGGAAATTATATTGTCCCACCGGGTCTATATATTCAAGCTACCACTGTTACGCATGTTCAGCGTATATCTCTCACATGCTATTTTATCTGAATGGTTGTTCCCATCATCTCCCCGTCAACCCTGTAGGAAGATTATTTGTGAAATGCAGCCCTGGCCAAATTTATAGATCTACCTTATTTTCTCGAGTGTGCTGTGCACCTTAATTGATTTTGATCGTAATGACTCCTTGCCCAATGTTTAATCCGAATACCGCCAGAACAATTAAACCTCCTAACGAAAAAACAAGTGAGGAAAATAATTAATGTAAACCTACAACCGGAACAGCTACCGGTGTAGAGAGCCATTCCCTGACATTTCTCTAGAGAACTCTTGCCTTGGGCCCGAAGAGCTAAGGTGCTTAGTATTTGGGCAGGCATAGATCTAGGAGCGCCTGTCTCCGCGAAATACCTAATCCAAATGATGCTCAATCCACTGTGGAACCAGTCCTGGGAGGAGAACATCAAGGCTAATGTTGTGACCCGTGAGGGTTTATTTGAAGTAATCAGCAATAAGGCCCAGAAATCAAGTTTCGAGCCGAGATACATCAGGGGCAAATCGCCACGGAAGGATGAAGCCGTTTCGAGTCCTGTGAGTAATACCGCTGCCACCGTTACCAAAACTGGGTGGGGGTTATACGAGATCCAGTAATCCGATAATGCAGGCGCTACTCCAATATGGCCTAGAAATCTGTTTCCGGTTTTATAAAAATACTCGCCAGACCACATTTGAATATTAACCACCGAATGAGGTGTTGCCATAAACCTACGATTAATGGATAAAACGATCGCGGTTCGGGAACCTTTACATTCACTACACTCAGTATAACGACAAAGACTTAATGGCAGTCAACTCCCTCATCGTAGCCTCTCTCGTACTTACCTCGTAGAGCGCCACTTGTCTAAACCAGTATGACCACCCCATTCGTTTTAAAATTCCAAGTTAAAAAGCAACGAAACGATTCCTACCTCTTCTTTCCGAATCACCAGCAACCCTCGTAGGGAGAATAACCAAAAGGGCTTGAAGAATTCTGAATGCCTTATTATCCCAGAATTAAATTTCTTCTTGGTGCACACACCTGTGTCTTCATTAAACATGACTGCTCTACCCATTATGGATATATAGTCGATATTGTAGTGTCTTCTTAATGCCCATACAGCTTCCGTAAGACAGCGATGTCAGGTAAAACGTGCACCCTTTAATCAGTTTCATGTGTAGAACGGTGTAAGGTTTTCATTAACCATTTTTCCCTTTTGTTTCATTTGCTTTTGTTTTCACTTGCGTCTATACATCCATATTCGTTATCCGTACATCAGTTAGTCCATTTCCCAAACCTACTACGATCCTTCCTATTCTTGACGATGTCGTTTCGTTGGATCGAAAAACTGTCAGTAATACCCATAAATATTAAAAACGGCCCATGCACAAAACAGAGAAATATCACGATGGTCCTTTTGCGCCCTTGCGTCACGAATTCACATATTTATCAACGACGATTAAGTATTATTTTGTCTCTCTGAAAGTTTTATTTATATTCTAGACTTCCAAGGCACTAAGAAGGAAATTGCGTATTCACTATTTACTTACAGAAACTTAACTTGTACGATGTGTGTTTTTGCAGATTTAGGTACAGATGAGTTTTGCCCTACCTTTGAAGTTTAATTACAAACTTCACCTAGAATTATTATGCGCAAAGCTCTTGTATTGTTTGGGTCTCAATAATGAGCCCATACGGTTATAGACACTTGCTGGATAATAACTTGCTTATTAGAGAACAAAGACCGGAATCTATGTGAATCCCTTTAATTACAGGCATAAACTATGGACACCTGTTTTTAAAGGCACCGTTTACTGATTATCAAAGTGGTCACCAATTTCTAGGTTAGGTAGTATCTTGTGCAAAATAGTAAACACACTTTCATAGTAAATTCACTAGGGTTAGATACGCCTTCCTAAGGTGCTAAAAACCGCCCTAAAGTTATGGTTTGAACCAGATTAAACGCAATATAAGTCGTGATGAATGGAAATGCAAGAATGAGACGCGAAGTAGAAGAGACCCGCTGAAAACACGTCGATGCAAAAGCGCCGGCAGCGAAATTAGAGGTTGAGACAAGACTTTATTCGTACCATGTCCCCACCACGATGCGGGCTACCTTGAAAATGTTGATCGTCTTAGTTATTTGGAGGCACAAAACGGCCATTGTTCATAGCACTCCGAAATCGATGTCCTGTTCTGCGGCGGTCCGTAGTGGACATCAACTCTATATCATTGAGGCGTACACGATGGAAATTCCCGGGCGAAGTGTGCGAGGTGTACCCTCACATCGAGGGGGGGGGGTCAACACTACCCCCAACGCCCTTGCACGTTGCGGCCGGTTCGGATGGCTCAAGCCCACGCCAAAACACTCGACTGTATCAGTACCAAAGCCGCCCGCGCCCGCTATCCCCGTTCTTGTGGCGGCCCTGTCTGCGTCTCCCGCCGAACGTCCAAAAATACCCAGTGTGTCGATTGTTGCACTGGCTGGTAATCCGTTAGGTGAAAGTGTACTCATAGAAACCTGAAAATCAAAACGAAAAGTACTCGGTATTTCCCATCCTCATGTCATCTGAGCATTGGATTCTGTAATTTTCTGCAGCTGATTATAGCATGTCATTGCCCAACTATTTTGGATAATTTAGTCTCCATCGGGAATCTTCAATCACCCCACGCATTATAGCTCTTACCGCCACTTGGATGGCAACCGAGAGTGTTCATGATCTTGATGCTCGAGAACTACCATAGGGGCGGGGAAAACCGAACTTCGTCAGGTCCGCCATTTGGGTACGAGGGTGGAACATTTCGCTATTGAGTGAAGGCAAGTTCCCCTAAATCCCGCCCCATGTCGCTTGTGTGCAGCTCCTAACGGAATTAAACTGAAAAAAGATGTCGGAAATAAGGACAAGGTGATCTGTTGGCCCGAATTACCATCGCGTTATGCACTAGTGCGTGGATAGAGAACTGGACCAGCTCACTTCTTAGGCATCGTTCATCTTTGGACTTAACCCAGCGCCATCAGTACTCCTCGAATGGCCTAGGTGGTTTACTCAATAATCCATAGTTGCGGTGGTTCTTTGAAGTGCATATGTGAACTTACTCTTAGCCTTTAGTCTTAGGATAACACATCACATAGCCACATAGTCTGATCCGGTCTCTTAGTTACATAGGAGTTCAACAGTACATTGCACTAAATACACCATCAATTTTGTAAAAGCCGTCAATCCTTTTTTCCAAAAAAAAACAAATCAAAACAGACAATATATACTATAAAGGGAAAGGTCGATACCATTGCTTCATACGTTTTGCATTAGGATCATGACGATTAGAAGACGGCATGTTAGCTCATGCATGAGCTTAGTCAATAAGCATCCATTAATCTTGTCGTCTTTTACTTGCAGGATTAACATTGGCCCCCCTGTTGGATATCGCTAAGGCTACATCAAACCTAGTCTCAGAGAGCAAGTCAGCTCACTCCACCATTCCCATCTCCGCAAAGCCCTTATCAGAGTCCACCAAGTCCTAGCCATCTCATCATTCACCATGAGCGCAGACCACGTTAGGAAGATGGTGAGTCGCTGCACCGTGGCAAACTTAGCCAGGATGGTGGAAAACTCACCGCCAACCTTTCTTCTGCTTGCCATCGCTCAAGAACATGGAGGTGTCTCAAAGACACTTGTGGAGGAACTTACTATGAAAACCACTAGAGAACGAGTCTCCCCTGCTGCCAAACTCGCCTGAACAGTTTCGGGCAATGATCTCGCTCAATTCGCCTACGACGATCCCCGTTTCCTCTTCAAGGCCTTTAGGCCACCTTGTCTATCAAGGGGTCGACTCTGCCTTCTACCCGAAGGTCTTTCACTCTCAGCTTGGCACTGTGTTCCAGAATGGTCTCTTCTCCTTGTCTGGAAGGAGACTGAAATATGGGAGGATGTGCCCTTGTTTTGATCAGTTACAAGGGCCATTCAAGTAAACCATCTTCTCGCGAACCTGATCCTGAACAAGGCGAAAGGGGATTTACTGATTCCTTCTAGATCGAAAAGAGGCTGAGCTGCACAAACTGGTTCCATGCTCCTCTGGATTGAAAGGTGAGTTTCATATCAATACACAAGATACAATCACCTTCGCTATTTGGGCGCTAGATACTTTCGAACAGGTCTACCACATTTGGTATTGCCATTGAGGATGACCGTATGTTGAAGAAAACAGTCTGTAACACAACCAAGATGGCACACAGAGAACAATCGGTTCTGTCATACCTCTATGTGCTGGCACTGCAAGTACCTCTGGTTTCCAAGGAGATTCAGTATTATGTTCTAGGAGTGAATATGCTATTGGCTTCCACTGCGTCACTTACGACCCCGGAGCTTCCAACTCAATCCTCCAGGATAAAGTTCAAACGGCTCGTTATTGCGACCAAAGCAGAGGCACACGAACTCAGGACTGTTTTGAGCTAAATGTGGTGTCGTGCGTGATCTGTGTAGAAGTATGGAAGGCTCCCATTCACCAGGTGCAAAAAAGGCCGAACACTCACATTCACCCCTCACTACTCTCATTTGTTGATGAGAAAACACCTTATTGACCACTGTCCCTATCTATCAGTTCGGTCACGTGGTCTCCTGCCCTGCCTCCTTGATGCCTTTGTAAAATGGC
>SNQN01005053.1:31585-47175 GCA_008642245.1 Bassia scoparia | reverse complement strand
TAGCAATTACCACGTCAAGCGTAGGGCATGTCAGCACTTTATCTTAAAAACTAATGGTCTATCCGAGGCATGTCCAGATGACTACCTTCCACAATTATTGTCGTATGAAGGCCTTGAAAGTGCCAATGATCGTTTTTTCTATATTAGCTGTGATTATACTTACCGTAGATCGTTACTAGCCCGTGCTCACAGCACTAAGGAATGAGGAAGTTTCGCTAGAGACACTTTCTTATATATTATTATCGTTTCTACTAAAATACTAACAACATCACTCCCTGCACTACAAAGCTCTTTATCGCAGTCCTTGCATTTCAAGAAAAGCCTTCCAAATTTAATATCATGTCATTCGGAGGGAAGACTTCAACATCGATAAATACTCCTCTAACCTATAATTTTGGACTGCTGGACCTTCGCAAAGAAAGCGATGTCGCAGAGAAACGTGCGTCTACGAAAACAAAACGAACTGCGCAACTAGAGCATGAACTATATCAGCAATAAATGTATCGGGGCTATTATGGTTGTTATGTTAAAAAATTACATACACATTATAAGTTTGGAAAAAAAAATGGAATTTTAATATAATCTGTACTTTTAGGTCGTCTACTCTTAATAATCCAGTATTCAAGATTAATTTTACAGATGAATCCCAATTTGTTTAGCCTCAATCTTCTCATATGATTATGGTTGAGAAATGACTTAAAAATGGTAAGAAGAGTTGAATGATTTTGAAAGTTTGACGTAGCTAAATTTACTTTGATCTAACTAACGTAAATAAAAGTACCGACTATTATAAAACTTTAACTAGATAATACTATAATAGAAACTTTTTTTTAAAAAAGAAAACACATCACCGACAGCTGCACTAAGGATCTACTGCACGCCTCACCTCAGTAGAACTCGCCGAAAACACCACTGATACACCACACTTGCAATAACTGCACCCACCATTGCATCACCCTGTAGAGCATGGTTGACACCGAATCACAGACCGGGCAAAACAAAATCAAACACTGCATCGAACAAAGATGCAAAGATCAATGTGGGGTGTTTATTGATGGGAATGTTTTTCGATTGGCAACAAATTCCGCAAAAATCACACACAAAAACGAAGCCGTCATAGATCACACAGATTCAAAGGTTAGAAAGTGGTAAAGGTTGCGGTTCGTTGGTGTGCTATGCTTGCAAAGTGGTTTGTGGTTGTGTGCAGATGGTTGAGTTTCTGAGGGTTGTTGGTGTATGGGTTACTAGGTGTGTCGATGCGATACGGGTGTGGGTCATAGGTGTGGGTAAACGTGTAAAAGAGATGTGGGTCAGATTGTGCGAATTTGTTGCTTGTTAAGCTTATTTGTTGCGAGTCATTATCCGGGTTTGGGTTTAGATGGCTCGTGTTGTGAACAGGACCTTCGAGTTCGGGTTGATCCAATGGGTTAGTAGATTTATTATCACGATATTTTTTTCTGTTCCTAGTAAATAATTTTTTATTGCTTTCTTGTTTGTTAAAAAATGGCTAGATTTTGTATCCAAAATAACAAGAATTAATACCTAGTGTTTTTTTAGAATCATTTTCACAAATAAACGCTCAAAATGACAATTAAAAATTTGATAGTAATAGAAGTTTATAAATAGTTAACTTAGTCTTAATCACGTGGCAAGGCCCGTGTGACCCATGTTAATATATAAGTTTAAGTAATACTAAGTACAAATCTCCTGACTCATACAAAAAATTGCAAAATAATAAAAATTGCAAGAAAGTTTGAGAGAAGAAAATTATAAATCGATTGTGTTAATATCCCTTTTAGATTCAACTAGTGCAACTGGACGCACATACGCGCCGCCGTGTGTCCGTGAAATTCGTTAATAAACAATTTATTAGTTTTGTAAACCATGAGCAATTTTGTCAAATCTTCGATTGCTTTCAATTTCTTCATTTGGTTTATGTATACCCCCTAAATACTAGAATTGAAAATTATTATGTGCAGGCACAATTTAGCAAATTATATATAAAATATAACTAAAGGTAGTAAATTTGTATGTGCGTTGAGTTCCATATGACAATGTAAGATAAGCAACGTCCCAACTCGTACATTACATAAGTAATTAGCTAAACTGAAGCAAGTTTTTCCTTTGTTATGAAGTATTTAATGAGTAATGTACCAAATTCGCATTCCAATATCAACRAGAAATTCAGTAACCCGTACATTCGATAAATCATTGTATAGATATCAATATTTTTTCTGAAAGCAATAGATAAAATATATATACTGGTATATTATAATTCGCATTACACGTGACAATGAGTAACGAGCAATATATKAAATCGTAAAATCTTTAGCAATTAGCTTGATTCTTACATATTTTTKATTAGATCCACCTTATTTTGTGTTAGAACATATATACAATAGAGGAATAACAGCTCGTCACATATTGTCATCAAGTTCTGACAATATCTTGGCATCTAGTTCCAGCCACAAATGGTTGTGGATTCTTTTGATAAAACTTACACACTTCTTCATAAAATTTACACACCATTTCAAATAATAATATTGTGGAACCTCAGGTAATCGTTGCAAGCACTTTAAGATTGTGCCGTGTTCCACATGATAGCTAGTATGCGGCAAGCAATATATTAATTTGTACATTCAATAAGTAATTATCTAGGCTTCTGCCTATTTTTGTCTAATTTTACCCCTCGTTTTGTGTTAGATCATATATACAATAGAGGAATAAAAGTTCAGAAACCACAATCTACTTTAGCACAATAACATAAGTAATAATGAGAAATGAACTAATTACAATAATCACATTTGTGTTCATAACTTTAACACCTTAGGTCTTATCAATACCTTCTCAAAAATCATTTACATTTAGTGAAATCGTTCGAAGCAACCTACCCCGAAACACTCCTGGAACCGATCAAATTCGTAGCACTCCTATCGAAGAATATCAAATAAGCAAATGAACCCTCTAGGGTCCCATGGGTCGTAGCCACCGCCCACCACCACTTAACTCTCCCTAATCACAGGAAAAAAAATTCAGCAATTAGATCAAAGAAAATGCATACAAATAGAAGTTCGATTGAAAATAATATGACATTCAAACTTGGAAGGGAAGACAAAGCATATTATTCTGACTGAAAACCTACATTTCTTCTTAACCATTTGGTTTTCTGTGTTTGTCAATCTTTGTGATTGTTTTGTAACTTGGTTTCCTCCTAATAAGCTATGACCTTATAACAGAAAGGATACCTCTCGAACGATATTTTTTCCGTGTGAAATTGGCTACATCCCTGTCAAATCTTTTAAAAGACGACTCTAGGCTGTAACATGTAACACCCAATAATCTCACCTTTACCTGTGAATAAATAAACTAAATACGGAGAACCATTGGCGTGTCACTGCCACGTGTTCAAACGTTTAGGCAAAACAACCTTTTTGCAGCGGAATTCAAGTTAGCAAAAATAGTTTCAAACCAAAAGAAGTATTAAATCCAAATGGAAAACTCGTTTAACAAGTTGGAACCATTACGGCCCTTATTTGCAAACCAAGGTAAAATCCCTTTTTAAAACATAGTAACTCAAAATATCAAAACGTTCTGAAGAGTCTACAAAACGTGTAAGTTATTAAAATACGTTCGGCTCTCCACTCAGACCATCCGTCCAAGTCTAGTTACTTTATTGCAAACCTGTGAGAAATCTGCTCCCCATAATTTCCAAATGAAATAAGGTCATCACAGGTCCACCAAGAGAAAGAAGTGTGGACGACAACAACAACACAAAGCACACAATCAGCAAAGCTGAGTACATACAAATTACGAAAATCAGAAAACAAACGACAACATCTCCCCTAAAAACTGGACATACGGAGTTACGACACCTGCTAGAAACAAAAGGAAACCCAATTGTGGTGTTCATAACCACTTAACAACATCATACTTATACAAGGATCCCAACTCAGATCAATATAACACTACTTATTACATACAGCTGCTCCAATACAATACAATCCCAAAACATCAATAGCTTCTGATAACTAGATTGTACCTGCAAAATATTTACTCAACTCCCATACATGACTCATATATATAATATATTAGATATGATTTGAGCAATAGACGAGTTGTCCAAATCCGACACACAAGGTGCCACAGTTCAATCCCAGACACACTAGGTGCCACAGTTCAATTCCCCTGCTCCCGTCGAAAGGCATCAAAATGGTGAACGGGCGCGACTCCGTCACGAAGCTAGTGAGATCTCAACAACCCCTATCAGATATTAAAATATCCAGAATGAAAGTAATAGTAAGAGAAACTGAAGAGGACGCGTTGATCAAACGGCCCTCGAAGGAAGCGAATAAAATCGCAACCCAACCTGATTGTCAATACTCCGAGACGGTGCACCAATCCAGAGTTTTATTGCTCATCCATATTTTACTATTTATTGTTATTATTGACAAGTTCATATGACTCACAAACAAGACACAAACGCACATAACCATTTATTTTAACCAAATAACTCGTCATTAAGACTTGAATACTTCCTTTACTCAAGTTCACAATTAAGTCATGAACGAGTAATAAAATCACCTCATGGAGTAAGTTACACTTAACTCCATTTGAATTCACCATATATCACAAATTCACCTCATGAAGCAAGTGATACTTGAGACTCCACTTAATTCATTCTGTATCATAAACCACCTCAGGTGACAAGTTTACTTGACCCACTAAATCCATCATTATATTATATATTAACCTCAATAGACCGAAATAATTAATTAAAGACAATTGACTAGTTGTCAACCTCCATAATCACACTCATGAATAATCGTTCACAATTCTGAATCTCTATAATATTATACCAATAAAGAATTCGCTTGTGACTATCAAACAACTTCATGGACGTTTCCTACTCATACTTCTATATTAACAAACATCCTCAAACAACTTTAAGATCAGATTTCGCAAGTAGTACGTACCTTGAATAAACTGAGCGACAAGCCACTTTAACACCTAGAAATCGACCTCTACGAAGTCTTCTCCTAATCATATAATAAACTGAATCAACACACTTGACTTTAAATTTACAGCAATACTAAGTGATTTAATGTGCCTCAAAAGTTACTAAAACATGTTTTATTCTTCATAAAACCCATTGATAGATAAATATTATATTATAGCCTAAGCTTGAAAAATCATAAAAATCTAGTTTTTCAATAATGAATTCAGCCTTTTAATTCGTTTAACAAATCTGGAAATTTTTCTTTTTCACTCAAAATCATTTAACAACCCAAATATACTTATACTAGTAATACAATATATTAAATCATTGGTTTTGAAGTGAAAACCCATTATTTTCAACACTAATAGCTTCAAAAATATTTATGAAAAATCTGAAATTTATTGAAACTTGCAAAAGACAAGTCTAAGGCTGTATACATAATATTATTCATAAACAAGTTTAAATTCATACAAAACATGATTTAAAATCATCAAAACTCAAAACACTCTTGAATCAAATCTGAAATTTTGTTAAAGCTAAAAATTTTCACTTTTGATTTCACAACTCATACATCACAAACAACCATTAAATCATCAACTATTAAAAACCCCAATTAAAGCCCTAATTTCAACCTCCATCAAATCTGAAAATTCCTTTTAATTAATGAAATACAATACAACTCATAACATTAATAACTCATAGAAAATCATACCAAACAATGGTAAGCAATTGATTGTAAAACTTCAAAATTAAACAATATAAAACATGGAATTGCAAGGGAAAAGAAGAAAGAACAAAAGGAAAGGGAGGGAGGAGGACCAACGAGAGGGCGGCTGGCTGGTGCGGTGACTGGCAACGGCGGCAGCACGAAGGGGAGCACGGCGCAGCAGGCAGGGCAGCAGCACGTTCTCTACTTCGTTCCTTCGTCCTACCTTCCTCCTCAACGTATAATTTTTTTTTTTTTGAAATAAGAGTGAAATTGGCGTGTTTTTGAAAAGATTAAGGGAAGAAGTAGCCTTTTTATACCTAGGTAGTTGATTTAAATAATTCTATTTCTGATTTTTTTTTTTAAAATAAAATCAAGTAATCATAAATAGATTATGTTTAAGCAAAATATGTTGATGTGGAAACGATATAATTAAACATAAAATGTTATAGTTTAAACCAAATATATCGTTTGTAAAATAATCATAATATATTTTTTTGTGAAATATATTATAATTGTCCAAAATTACGGGGGATTACAATCTACCCCCTTAAAAGAAGTTCGTCCCCGAAACTTGTCCCAAAATCCACAATCTCTCAAGAATTCAATAGAAAAGGTGTTGTATTGCTGTAAACTACTTGTATCGCTAAAATGATTCTCCAATGACACACTTGACACAATTTCACACACTTTTATAGTATGTGTACTAAACAAAATCAAGCCTACAGGCCAAATCAAGCAACTTGAAAGTGATATTGACAAAACAGGCACAAACAGGCCACATTGAAGCAATAAGTAGGTAAAACGGGCAAAAGCGCGAATTATATCGCATTCTACCCCCTTAAGAAAAAGAGTTACGTCCCGTAACTCCCCACGAACAAGAACGCACCCAGCAGGACAGGATACTTCTCGAAATACACTCAGGATACATAGTAAGACAACCAACAATAGACCCAAAGACAATAACGTTCTAACCACAACTTATATTGAAAAATGGCAACGAGTTATGACTTGAAAGTGTTTTCTGGACAGTCAGAATTTCGCAACATGTTCTTCTCATCTCGAATATCAAGATATCGCAATAAAAACAACAAATTTGTCTAGGTACTCATAAAATACTACACTCATTAAATTCCTGAAATTGTGTAACCCAAACTTGTTATCCTCGAGTATTCGTTGGTTAACCCCAAAGGCAAGATAATAAACTCATAGCGCCCAAAACGAGTCTCAAAAGTAGTTTTAGTAATGTTTTGTTAGCAACCCTCAACTGATGACATCTTGACCAGGTCAACTAAAAATCACTCATCCTTGTAACTGGTCATATGAATCATCTATTCTCGGTAAATGATACTCATCCTCTATAGTGACATAATTTTAAGTCCTTATAATCAAATACACAGTCGAAAACTTCATCTTTCCTTTCCACAAATAAAATTGGTGTCTCCAATGTGAGGCACTTAGGCCTATTAGATCCTTATCTATCAGTCTTCATTTGAACTTATTAACTCCTTAACTTCGTGGTGCATTCTATAGGTCGTTAGGAAAATCAGGCAGTCCTCGAAAATAAACTTATGGTGAACTCGACTTTCCTCGGTAGTACTCCCGAGATTTCTGTGCTGTCGAAAAAACAATTATGAACTCATTTACCTCTTGTATTTTCTCTACTCTCCTGACGCTCAGTCTTTCACACAAACAAAAATATACTGGTATCCTGAACTCATAAGGCATATGTGTAGTAAAAACTAGTCCCCAACTATCGTATTGTTCCAGACTCTTATAGGTCACATTTCTCCATTAGATCCTTATGTAAGCTGTCTATAATTCCACCTCTCACTTAGCCATGTTTATCCCAATTTTCATCTCCAATAACATCCAAGTTCCACAGTGTCAACTCAACAAATAATGGAAAAAAAAACAGCCCACCGATGTTTAATGGCAAGCTTTCATGGGATTTATCACAAGGGATGACTTCGCCCATGGCAATTAAACAGAAAACTAACAGGGCTCGAAAAGAAAGGTTATTGGTGAAACAGGTGTGGAAAAGAGATAAGTAACTCAGGAAGGCAAACAAAGTCAGACTCATAATACATGTGTCATTCATAGGGTGGTTGGTTCAAAGGATTTCTTAATGATCCTACTCCATTGTTCACATACAATCCAAATAATCTACATATTAGGCATTCATTTGGAGATAATTTCTCAAGCAAGCTAGGACACATATTAGTTAGGTACGGGTATAAATAATCCTAAAATGGAAGTTTAATAATAATCCAGTAAAAGTCATAAAATCGAAAAACCAAGTATCTAAAATATTTGAAATGAAATGTATGTCAAGAGTGAAAATGCGATAATAAAAAATATAAGGTATAGAGTTGTCTCGAAAGTAGCTAAAATATCTAAGATAGTTGTCAATAGGATAAATAAAAAAAAATAAAGTTAGGCGTGCAAGAATATTATCATAAATTGTTATCAATAAAATAAGTAAAATAAAGAATTTCTAAAACGAAGAGATACTTCTGTTAAGAACTTTAATAAACGTTTGCCTTTATTTGTTTCAAGGAAATAGGTTAATACAGAAGTAAAATGAGAGTAAAGTGTTATGCATTGTTCCTTAAAAGAGCAAAAGGTATACAAATTATCTTGTGTTAGAATCTGAATAATCAAAAGGCTTTATGTGTTTAGCAAAAATTATTTTGCGAAGTAAGTGGTTCGATTAAAAAAAATTTAGCACATACATACTCCCTTAAGAGAGTTACGTCTCGGACTCGAAAAGAAGGTTAACAAAAGTTTTTGAAAAGGAAAATTGTAATTGAGTGTGTCAACTAAGAAACAAGACACGAAACTGAATGTACCAAACAACATGTATGAAAGTTGAATTAAACATAGAGCATTATTCCAACAAGCACAAAAAGTGTGAAATGAAACACACAAACGTTCCCGTCCTAAACTACTTAAATCTCACCGAATTGTTGAAGAAGGAAAATCTATAATATATGCTTTTGTAAAATAATATTTGAAAATATTTGAAATAAAACAGAGTTGTAAAAGAATGAAAGGAAAATTTTCTGGCGTTTAAACTGATACCACTTAGTACACCCAATAATTCTCACCTTTACTGTGAATAAATAAACAAAATACGGAGAACCATTGCGTGTCATGTCACGTGTTCAAGACTTAGCAAAACAACCTTTTTGCAGCGGAATTCAAGTTAGCAAAATACGTTCAAACCAAATATTAAATCCAACATGAAAAACTCGTTTAACAAGTTGGAACCATTACGCCTTATTTCAAACCAAGTAAAATCCTTTTTAAAAACATATAACTCCAAAATATCAAAGCGTTCTGAAGAGTCTACCAAAACGTGTAGTTATTAAATACGTTGCTGCTCCCTTCAGACCATCCGTCCAAGTCCTAGTTACTTATTGCAAACCTTGAGAAATTGCTCCCCATAATTCCCAAATGAATAAGGATATCAACAGGTCCACCAAAAAGAAAGTGTGGACGACACAAAACCACAAACACACAATGCAGCAAAGCTGAGTACATTACAATACGAAATCAGAAACAAACGGTACCAACATCTCCCTAAAAACTGGACATACCGAGTTACGACACCTGCTTAGAACAAAGGAAACCCAATTGTGTGTTCATAACCACTTAACAACATCTACTTATACAACACGGATCCCAAACTCAGATCCAATATAACCAATACTTATTCATACAGCTGCTCCAATACAATACAATCCCAAAACATCAATAGCTTCTGATAACTAGATTGTACCTGCAAATATTACTCAACTCCATTACATGACTCAATATATTTATACTATATTAGATATGATTTAGGCAATAGACAAGTTGTCAAATGTCCAGACACACAAGGTGCCACAGTTCAATCCCAGACACACTAGTGCCACAGTTCAATCGCCCCATGCCTATCCCGTCGAAGGCATCAAAAGGGTGAAACGGGCGCGACTGACCGTCACCGAACGCTAGTGAGGATCTCAACTAACCTATCAGAGATATAAAATATCCAGAATTGAAAGTAATAGTAAGAGAAACCTGAAGAGGACGCGTTGATCAAACGGCCCCTCGGAAGGAAGCGTATAAATCGCACCCAACCCTGATTGTCAATATCTCCAGACGTGCACCAATCCAGAGTTTATTGCTTCATTCCATTTACTATTTAATTGTTAATTTATGACAAGTTCATATGATCACAAACAAGACGACAAAAGCCACATACAATATTATTACAAATACCTCGTCATTAAGACTTGAATACTTCCTTACTCAATTCACACATTAAGTCATGAACGAGTAATAAAATCACCTCATGGAGTAAGTACACTTAACTCCACTTGAATTCAATCCATATATCAAAATTACCTCATGAAGCAAGTGATACTTGACTCCACTTAATTCATTCCTGTATCATAAACACCCAGGTGACAGTTTTACTGAACCCCATAAATCATCATTATATTAAAAATTACCTCAATAGACCGAAATAATAATTAAAGACAATTGACTAGTGTCAACGCTCATAATCACACTCATGAATAATCGGTCACATTATTCCTCAATCTCACAAATTAACCAAATATACCATTAAGAATTCGCTTGTGAACACAAACACTTCATGGACGTTCCTACTCATACTTCTAATATTAACAACATCTCAAACAACTTTAAATCAAGATTTCGCAGTAGTACGTACCTGGAATAAATGAGCGACAGCACTTTAAACACGCTAGAAATCGACCTCTACGAGTCTCTCCTATCATTATAATAAAACTTGAATCAACACACTGACTAAATTTACAGAATACTAAGTTGATTTTAATGTGCCTCAAAAGTTACTAAAAACATGTTTTATTCTTCATAAAACCCCATTTGATAGTATAAATATATATTATAGCCCCTAAGCTTGAAAAATCATAAAAATCTAGTTTTTCAATAATGATTTCAGCCTTTTAAATTCGTTTAACAAATCTGAAATTTTTTCCTTTTCATCAAAATCATTTAACAACCCAAATATACTTATACAGTAACACAATATTAAATCATGTGGTTGAAGTGAAAACCCATTATTTTCAACACTATAGCTTCAAAAAATATTTATGAAAATCTGAAATTATTGAAACTTGCAAAAGACAAGGTTAGGCTTGTATACATAATAATAGTTCATAAACAAGTTAATTCATACAAAACATGATTAAAATCATCCAAAACCTCAAAACACTCTGAAATCAAATCTGAATTTTGTTTAAAGCCTCAAAATTTTCAATTTGATTTCATACAACTCATACATCACCAAACAACCATTAAATCATCAAACTATAAAAACCCAATTTAAGCCCTAATTTCAACCTCATCACATCTGAAATCTTTTAATTAATTGAAATACAATACAACTCATAACATTAATAACTCATAGAAAATCATACTCAACACAATGTATAAGCATTGATTGTAAAACTTCAAAATTAAAACCTAATTAAAAACATGGAATTGCAAGGAAAAGAAGAAAGAACAAGAAAGGAAAGAGAGGGAGGGAGGACCAACGAGAGGGCGGCTGCGGTGGCGGTGAGTGGAAACGGCGGCGCACGACAGGGGGAGCACGGCGCAGCAGCACAGGCAGCAGCACGTTCCTCTACTTCGTTTCCTTCGTCTCACCTTCCTCCTCACGTATATATTTTTTTTTTTTTTGAAAGATAAAGTGGTCGTTTTTGAAAGATTAAGGGAAGAAGTAGCCCTTTTATACTTAGTTTAGTTGATTTAAATAATTCTATTTCTGAATTTTTTTTTAAATAAAATCAAGTAATCATAAAATGAGTATGTTTAAGCAAAATATGTTTGAGTGGAAACGATATATTTTAAACATAATATGTCTAAGTTAACAAAATATTCGTTTGTAAAATAATCATAATATATATATTTTTTTTGGGAAATTATATTATAATTGGCCAAAATTACGGGGATACAAAACTCACTTTATCGTATCAACAGGTGGGTTAGAGAAGTCTCGGTGATCAAGTACTTCCTGTAATACCTATCAAGGAAGATTATGACTTCTTGTAATAAACTTTTCTGTCAAATGTTTCGCCACAAAATGATTATCAGAGTAGTAGTAAAGGTATATGCTGTTCTGCATGAAAAACATGTCTTTTATTGCAGTTGAAACTATGAATAGAAATTATCGGTTTAAACAGCCATATCGGTGTTTCTTTAACAACGGTAGACGACATAAGTGGTGTAGTCCTCCATGTTCGGAATTGGTGCAAATCTTGACATGTCAAAATCAGCAACCTTTGCCATATATTTTGAGTCCCAGTAGATGTTACTGGCCTTAATCTCGGTGAAAATTGGGGGATCAACTTTGTGTGCAAGTAAAGGATCCCTTGGTAGAGCCTAGTTGCAACCCTTAATTTGACGCGAAATTCAGAGGTTGTTCGCACTTAGCTGTTGCAAAAACAAGTTGATCATAGCGAGTCTATACATATTGAGCCCAAATCTGACTACACATAATTATAAGATTTTAAACTGAGAACTGTAAACTGATCATACATCAATTCACAAAGTAAAAGTCATTAGTCACAATGAGCACTGGAGTATTTATAATCATGTCACGTTTTAGTTAAGATAAACTAATGTCATGTCCAGTAAATTGAATCTTAGATCTTAAGAATATGGTTTAGAAGTCAATCGGTATATAGCTACATGACTACATCACAGATCACATAGTAGCTTCTCTAAGGATATAGCGTTTCTTTAAAAGGGAGGGAAATGAATCCCTCCTCTCCCTCCCATTCCTTCCAAATCTTTATCCAAACAAGAGAAAATATCTCCTCCTTTTTATCATTCACTTATAATTAGCAATAAAATGATAACCAATCTTCCGAATTAAACAAGAATCTGACAAGCAACAGCCAACACAAATCAATCTAGAAAGACGTGTTACTATGAGTGTATAGTACATTCCATTCATCGCCTATAGATGTGCATGTACAAGGAGATAAGCATATGAAGAGGATTGCTACCCAAGTATGTAGGTCACAAATTGACATA
Organism: Bassia scoparia; assembly: GCA_008642245.1. Classification (NCBI taxonomy): domain Eukaryota; kingdom Viridiplantae; phylum Streptophyta; class Magnoliopsida; order Caryophyllales; family Amaranthaceae; genus Bassia; species Bassia scoparia. The sequence continues at coordinate 34,399 of SNQN01005053.1, read as the reverse complement.
ATAGACCACTGTAGGTAGTATACTTAATATAATTCATGTCTTGAAATGGGGTAAACAAACAAGCCACTACTTTACATGAATTTGTGGAGCTCTGAACCTTCTGATTGTTATAAAGATAAYAAAGGGAGCAAATACAATGAAGGGATTTCATTGTTTCTSTCATGGTATGACATAAATCTTTTAGCAGGTTCAGCATCTTATAGAATGTTTGTTACAAGTTAACCTAACACTCTAAATAAAGGTTATTAAAAAAACCCAATAATCATCCCAGGTTTATGAAGGAAAGTCAACAATACTCACAGCTGTGTACTGAACTAATATCATCAACTAGTCTGTCACTGACTCTGCATCCTCCTTCARCTGATTCTGATGACCAAATTCCCTGCTCTACTTGCAATAGGAAACCAAAAACATGAAACAGCAAGCAAGGGACATGTTATCCCTAATATACCATGATTCATAAAATAGAGAAAGAGAGAGAGAGAGAGAGAGAGAGAGAGAGAGAGAGAGAGAGAGAGAGAGACGACAAAGGTAAGGAAAATCCCAGCTCCCAAGCAAGAAGTGGCATTTCAAAGTTAAGAAGGGACCAAAGTGTAAAATATAGGAGGAATAGGATTTGAATGAGTATGTACAGACTTTGTATTATACATGAGTATCAATTATCATCTTAAACTTTTGGTTTAAAAATAGGTCCTTATTATAATATCAATAGCTAATCTAAATGATGAAGGGCAAAACATAAATAAAAATGGACTATCAAATTTAGAGAAAATTTCTACCAAGTTCAAAGAAATTAAATCCATTTTATACAATTTTCAATTGGCTGTGTATGGTGTTGTATGGGTTATGTCCAATTTCACTTTGCAATTGCATGCCAAACCCATCAATTAACAAGATTGATTCTACTCAATGGTAAGCCAACTAACCCCAACTTTGGGACTAAGGCTTCAATTGATTGACYGATTCAAATCAAATATATGATACCTATTTTAAAGGAGGTAACAAGAAGACCACAAGCTTTAAGAAGACCACCAATACTACTCGCAACACCTCTTGTAACAAGTACATACTTCGTTAAKCGAKAATCGATAATCTCCTAAGCCAATTACATGAGAATTACAGTGTCAAACTCAGTGTAAACAACATAACATTGCATAAAAAAATTAAACTTTACCAGAATTCCAAAAAAACCTTAGCATGCATCTTCCTTCTTTCTTTTAGATCAATCTTTCGTCAATGTAGTTTTTACGTTCCTTCCAAGCTGCTAGCCAAAGATGGTGTTTATCCTCTTTGGAAGGTCGTTGGGCATTTCTAAAGCCGAATGGTATTACCTTGTAACAATGCAACCCATTGTCGGGTGACAAAGGTATTCTTGGTCTTCCTCCTTTAGCGGATTTTGTGGAACCCTAATATGCATCTACGAAGCTCTTAGTTTGTGCCCTGTCGTTGAGTCTACAAGTGTCAATCTTTGGAAGTGGGAAGTTGTTTCCAGGCAAGCTTTGTTGAGATGGTGTAGTCAACACACATCCTCCAAGTCCCATTTGCCTTGGGGACCAAAACATATTAGCAACCAAACCGAGTATGGCAAGGTCGAATAAACCCTGCATCCAACAACTTCTTTACTTCATCATCCCACTTTGCTTCGGACTTGCCCCAAATATCTCTCTTTTGTTTCACAAGTTTGATTTTTGGGAGTAACATTAGAGCGTGATGGACAATTAGGTTCAGCTGGCAGTTGCTATATAATTAAACACGCATTAAACGAAATATATTATTAAGAATGTCTTTACAAAGATGTATCTTTTATATATCACAATATATTACTCTACTATACGATACAATATTTCATAATGAATTTATAGATCAAACAAGAATGTTAAATCAATTTATATACTTCGTAAAATCCCTTCCCTCTATTAATGTGAGAGTTTCATACTCTTGAAATGATGAATACTATAATGCCCTTACATTTTTCTTCAATTGCATACTGCCATTAAATTATTTCCCCCTCTTTTTCTGCCTCGTCCTATACGCAGTACAAGTACATCTCTCTCCACCTACAATTTCTTGCAGGTTGCTATTGTTGTTGATTCTTCTACTCTTTTTTTCCTTTTCACGCGTGTCCAGTCCCACCATCAAATTCTCATTTTTTGGCCTCTCTATGATCTCTCTCTTTCCTATCTCAGTGGTTTGCTTATATTCTCCTCTTTTTCTGCTCTCATGTTTGCGTTTAATTTGTGTGTGCGTTACTGTATAATTTCGATCTGCGGGTCTATGGGTTATCCTCTGGTTCATCTTGTTCTGTTGCAAAACCATGGACCAACCTGGGATTCGATCGTTGTTGGGGATCTTTCTTTGAGGATTCCCAGTTGGATGCCAATTATGACTAAGTGAGCGTCATTTTTGTTTGATTTCTTTGAATTGGGGATATTGTGTGTTTAGTTTGATAGTGAGGGCTATTGTGTTATAGAGGTTTGATTAATTAATTGCTTTCACGGTATGAGAGTGTTGTTTATCTATTGTAGGTTTGAAACTTAGTGTGTTAGCTTATTGTAGGTTTGAAATTGATGATTATATCGGATCTCAATGGTTTATTTTTCTCTTTCTTACTCAATTTTTTTCGACATATTTTTGGGATTCTGAGGTTTTTTTAAGGGTTTAGGGATAAAGTTGTTCGAATTTTCGAGTTCGTTTTGTTTGAATTTAGGAGATTTGAGGGTTTTTTTGTTTTTGTGTTTGTTCGAATTAGGTTTGGGTTTTCGATTTAATTGATCTGTTTGTCTTGTTTGTTCAATTTGTAGATTCTGTCGCCAA
>SNQN01005053.1:0-28930 GCA_008642245.1 Bassia scoparia | reverse complement strand
ATTTGATCTTTTAATCAAATCAAACTTTTATGTCCAACAATTGTAAAAACAAATATGTTATTTCCCCCACATTGGAAGAAAAAGTTAAATTTAAAACCTTTGATTAAAAGGTATTTAAATATCACACTCACCCATAGACCGGAAAAAAAAATCCTTTAAGGAAAAGTATTAATATCAAGGAGTCAAATTCTCTCCAATTAACACACATATATACGTACATTTAATGCAAACTCCACATTTGAKGCAAACTGTATTATGTACGAGGATTCATAAAAGTAATTAKTGTGAGCCAAACAAGTCAACTAATAGGAGATAAAGGGTGTCACATACAGTTCATAAAATTCGACAACCAATACTTTTAAAGGTGGAGGTTACAAGAAAATGTTCCACAATAAAAACTCATTACAATTGTAACTTAAAAAAATTTATGTGGAATATTCACTACGCAGTAAACATCACAACATATTATTTTATACTCAACCAACCACATTAAGAGAGAAAATTAAACATATTCCAAGAGACTCACAAATAACTTAATTGCTAGTCTCTAACTCTAACTCTTGCACACAAACTTGCTATTAAAAGTACTAATGTTTAATACACAGTACTAGTCTGTCTGTTTTACTCTGAACCCTTTATAGAAAGTAGAGTGGCCAAGCATGCATAATGGTGAAATATTGGTGTCAAAAACTTGCACTACCAAAGTACAAAGTGTAGTTGGATAGCAAACTCAGTGTAGCTACCAGTTTCTAAGCGTCACCCAATATTCAACTCAAGCCAAATTAAGATGGAACAAAACAAAGAACATCTTCACTCACTTTCAAGGTTAGTAAGTCCCATGGAAGGAGAAACACTCTATATGAATTTGTCGGTCTCGAAACATGCTTTGTTTGCAGTATTGGTAGCCGATTGGCCTGGGAAAGATCACAGCTCTCGATGTACTTTGTAAGCCATGTACTTAAAGGGGAAGAATTGCGCTATGCTCCTATTGAGAAATTTGATTTAGCACCGATGATGGCAAGTAGAAGCTTAGACCTTATTTCGCGGATCACAAGATAGTGGTTTACACAGACCAACCATCAAACAACTTTTGTCTAAGTTGGAAGCCTCGAGAGAATGTTGAAATGGGCGATAGAATTGAATGGCTTTGATATCTCTTTGAACCCCGAAAGGCATCAAGGGTTAAGCCCTACAGATTTCATAGAATTGCCACAATATGTGTGGAGTAAAATTACAATATCAAAGGAATTAAGTGAAAATGCAAGTAATACTCAAGAGGGGGGTTAATGAGTATGAGCTAAGATGTTATGTGTAATTTTTCAATTTAATGTAACAACATTATGGAACAATTTATATGTAGCAGAATAAAACAATTAAACAACACAAGGATTTAACGAGGTTTGACTTCTAATAAGTCTGAAGGTTTTAAGATACTCAAGAGGGGAGGGGTGTGATAGATCGATTAGTATTCGATTATTACCAATTTTTCTTTCTTTTCGGACTTAATTGAGGAACCAGTTGGGCTGGTTCCTGTAAGCAGCGGAATATAAATAAATAATAAAGGACACACAAGTTAACGAGGTTCACCAACTCTGGGCTACGTCCTCCTACCCTATGTTCTTTTATTAATCTACTCCGAAAATAAAGAACGCACTCACTTGCTGTTTCCCTACTCGGGAATAGCCACCCCACACTCAATTCTGAATGTGCACTCAACTCACACTCGTAAGTCCAACTTGTGTCTGAACTCACAAACACTCACCAGGCTTCAACCCCTCTGTTGAATGCTTCACAATATAAACTTTTTCCCTCCTTTAATTTACTTCTAACAAGCTAATAGAGAAATAAGAATGCTCAACTAATGCTCTTGTGTATGACTCAAAGTAAGGTTCTTATGCTTTTGTGTTTCTCTCAAAAATAACTCTTTCATCCGTGTGAGAGATGTGTAGAATTTAGAAAGTATAGATGAGTATATATATGCTTGTGACCTTAACCTAGTTTCCTTAAATCTCCTACTTGCTGAGCAAGGCAAGATGAGATTTAAGGAAAGTATTTATCTTGTTCGATTTGATCATAAGGATAGAATCGAACAAGATAGATATCCTAGGTTTAAGGCAACAAATATATTCTCATCTATATTTCAGCTGCAAAACATATTTTCAAAATATATCTTTTACAAAATATTTTAGAAAAGTACTTTTTAAAAACCGCAGCCATATCCACTTAGGGACACAGCTGGTTCCCAGCCTGGTTCCTAATTGATGTATGTTAGAATGTTCCAATCTTTGTACCAGAATTCATACCATAACTCAAACACATATAAGCATTTAAACAAAGCATATTAGTCATACTACGAGCATATTACATGAATTTTCTAGATTAATCATTTGAGTAGCATTTCTTCTATTCTTCATGTAATCTTCAAGACCTTGAATCTTCCTTGAATACTTCAATTATAAGCATACTCTTTCTTCGAATGGTTTCGAAAGGCTTCATACTTCAAGTCTTGGAATCAATCCTATTACTACACATGTAACATGGTTAAGATGCAATAAAAGTTATATGACTATTTTCAGTATAACAGTCAAGGAAACAACTCCTACTGGTTCTGCACAGTATATGAGCTTTGTGTTTATTCAGCTGTGTCCCTGAAAAAACAAGTTAGTTTCAATATATACACAATAAGTATTAACTTGTCTGGGGAAACAGGTATCCTATCTATAACAGCTGGTCTCCATGGCCAAACTAACTATTTCACAATTAGTGTCATGTTCCTGTATTGGTTTGTCATCACTCAAAACCTAAGGACCCAACAAAGTCTACGTCCTCCACTCACTCACTCTTTTAATTAATCAACTCAGAAAATCAAACGGTCATAAATACACAATATCAATTTATGCACTATGCACGAGTTGATTCCCCAACTATGTGTAGGAAATAATAGGTTGTATTAACAGATCAGAAGCGAAATTTTGAGAAGGAAAGAATCGATGTGCCGTGGTATGGAGGACACTATCTTAGAAGTAAATTTCGCCCCAACTAGGTGCAATTGACTTACGACGTTCCCCCGCCCCCCCCAAGATTAACAAAACACTCTCCAATTTGTGCACTCGAGAAGGAGAGTTGAAACTCGAATATTTGCTCAAATCAAAGAAGGAAGAGAGAAAAGTGTTTGAGGTGTTTTCTATCTCTTACAAAATGAATGAAGGAGAGAAATATATAGCAAGAAGCAAGCCACGAACAATGTAATAGTTACACAATTAAAATGAGGAATCCAAGGGTATCCTTTGTAACCGTCCAAGAACATTGAACTGGACCAAAATAAAGCCACACCTTTGCATTCCATATATTTTCCAACAATCCCACAAATGCGGAAGGTAGAAGAAAGAATTTGATTTGAGCATTCAAATAAGCTTGACACTTAAGTACTGGTGTCTTGCGAATGGATCAACACATAGTGAAGTTGAGCAATTTCTCTATCAAAAGGGTGAACGAATCTTGAACGCTTTTCACCAAGAAATAAATTTCAACAACACGCATCTCACCTAATCAAATATTATGAGCTCCGCGATAAACAACATGTATATGGATCATAAATCTTGGGACTCTCATGAGTGCTCTAGAAAAGACTACCAGGTCTTTCATAGAAGGTGGCTAAACCTTCACACTTACGTAGGTGAATCTATTAGTGTATCACCGTCAACTTAAAATCAAAGCATCATTGGGTTAAGAAAGTTTCACATAACTTATTAATTCTTCACAATTAGCACCCCCACAATGATAATAGATCCATTATGAGCAATATAGTTCAACTCACAAAATAAGCGGTGATACATCAAGTCCTTCTCATAGGACAACCTATATCCTAGGTTATGGAATCATTAAGAGCAAGAGCTCAACTAAAAATGTATAAGTCATAGGAATGAGAAAATGTACAACGATGAGTCTATTCACAAGCTTCGTTAGTCTACATACTTGCAAGCAAGAGTGGGTTCAACTATGAATTTGTCATCTAATGGCTTAAAGCTCCATTCCCTCGACGTATCAAGGATAGTCTTTTGTTTTAGTCCTTTAGTTAGTGATCTGCAAGATTTCTCTCTTACCTCACATATTCCATAGTAAGAACTCACTCGCAATTAGGGAGCTCACTTATTCATGCTTGATTTGTATGTGCCTTTTCTTACCATTGTACGCACTGTTCTTTTGCAACACTCATTGTTGCTTGTGATTCACAATGTAGAGAAACAGGCGAGACATATTGCCCCACAAAGGAATATATTCCAGAGATCCTCAACCACTCGCCTCTTGCCTTGCAAGTTAAGAGCTATGATCTGACTCCATCGTGGACCGGGCTATACAAGTTTGCTTTGCAGACTTCCATGATATTACTGCACACACAAAGTAAACACATAACCACTAGTATAATTTACTCATCATTATCAAAAATCCAGTTTGCATCACAATATCCTTCCAAAATAGTAGGAAACAACAAAATACAACCCCAATCAATGGTTCCCTTTAGGCATTTTAGAACACTCCTAAGCACATCCAATGATCCCTATTAGGGTTATGAGTATACCGACTAATTAAGTCTGCTAACAACATATGCAATATCTGGCCAAGTATAATTCATCAAAAACATCAAACTCCCAATTATTTTAGCATTTTTAACTTGAGACACACTATTGCATCATGCTTTTTCAAGTGAATACTAGCATCAAAGGAGTTTTAACAGGCACAACATCAAAAAAGTTAAACTTTTACACATTTTGACATAGTGCGGTTGAGACATAGTGAAGCCATTACCTGTTTTGGTGACTTTAACACCCAAAACACATCTAGCTTCACCTAAGTCTTTCATTTAAATTTGGAGGAAGAAACTCTTTAGTCTCATTAATAGCTCTCATGTGTGTACCAAAAATTAGCATGTCATTAACATACAACATTATTAACACAAATCATTACCAAACATTTTAGAGTACACACAAGCATCAGCATGATTCACACAAAACCAAAATCAGAAGTTTTATGAATTTTCATACCATTGTTTTTGGAGCTTGTTTCAAGTCATAGAGAGATTTCTTTAACTTCACACCTTGTGTTTCTGTCCTAAAACCAAAAAACCTGCAGGTTGAACCATTAAATCTCTCCTCTTAAGTCGCCATTCAAGAAGACTGTTTTAACATCCATCTGATGAATAACAAAATTAAAACAAGATGCTAAAGCAAGCAAAGTACGAATAGTGCGATCTTTAGTTACAGGTGAGTAAGTTATATAAGAATCTACACCAAATTGTGAATCGTTTAATAGCAAGTCTAGCTCTATACCATTCAATTGAGCCATCAGTTTCGCTTCTTTTAAAAGATCCCTTACGTTTAATAGCTTTACTACCTTTTGGTAGACAATAAGTTCTCATGTGTGAATAGACATAATGTATTCAATTTCACTATTAACTGCTTCCTTCCAGAAACTAGCATCAATAGAGCTCGTTGCCTGTTCATGCAGTCTTAGATTCATCATCAGTTTAAAAGACAACAAACAAATAACTCATCAGTTCATCTACATTCTCACTTCAGTTAAGAAAGTAGTAATAAAATTAGGCCAAGCTAGTTTCAGTTTTGCGTTTCTATCTTTCTAAATGAAAAACCTATCTTGTCCACTAGAAGTGTAGGTACATGCAAGAAGTAAAAGCAGTAGCAGAAGTAGAAGGAGTTGAACTATCACATCATGAGAAACAACATGTCTTCTTAAGAGGGTAAACATCTCAAGAACTCAACATGTCTTGATTCGCTGAGGGACCTGTCACTCTAAGACACAAATTGTAACACATTATCCAAAGTTTTCCTTCTTAAAAGAAGGTAAAGACACCTTAGCTAAACACCCCAATTCTAAGGTATTCCAAGTTAGGTGTGAAACCTTCCACAACTTCATAACTCATTCAAAGTCATTTTAGCAATCTTACTCAAATTAAATATTCATATTCATGCTAAAATATATTTCACATAAATAAATTGACTTTGAATCTCACAATATGAAAAACCCAACATTGTTTCTAAAACATGTCAACACTCATTATATATTTTGAGAAGAACATTTGGTTATAGGTTTTAAAAAATCTTATCGAAAATTCGAACAACTTTATCCCCTAAACCCTTAAAAAAACCTCAGAAACCCCCCAAAAATATTCGAAAAAAATTGAGTAAGAAAAGAGAAAAAATAACCAAATTGAGATCCGATATAATCATCAATTTCAAACCTACAATAGCTAACCAACACTAATTTCAAACCTACAATAGATAAACAACACTCTCATACCCGTGATAAGCCCAATTAATTAATCAAACACTCTAAACACAATAGCCCCAATAATCAAACTCACACACACAATATCCCCAATTCAAAGAAATCAAACAAAAATGACGCTCACCTTAGGTCATAATTGGCATCCAAATGGGAATCTTAAGAAAGCATCCCAACACGACGAACCCAGGTTGGGGTCCATGGTTTGCAACAGAAGCAAGATGAACCAGAGGATAACCCATAGACTTCGCAGATCGCAATTTACAGTAACGAACAACACACAAATTAAACGCAAACATGAGAGCAGAAAAAAGAGAGAGAATATAAGCAAACCACTGAGAGTAGGAAAGAGAGAGAATCATAGAGAAGGCCAAAAAAATGGAAAGAAATTGATGGTGGGACTGGACACGCGTAAAAGGGAAAAAAAGAATAGAAGAAATCAACAACAATAGCAACCTGCAAGAATTGTAGGTGGAGAGGAGTGTACTATGTACACGCGTATAAGGACGAGGCAAGAAAAAGAGGGGGAAATAATTTAATGGCATATTGCAATTGAAGGAAAATGTAAGGGCATTATAGTATTCATCATTTCAAGAGTATGAAACTCTCACATTATWGAGGGGAAGGGGATTTTACGAAGTATATAAATTGATTTAACATTGCTGTATGAGTTCTATAAAATTCATTATGATAATATTGTATCGTATAGTACAGAGTAATAGTATTGTGATATAATAAAAGATACATCTTTGTAAAAGACATTCTTAAAATAAATATATTTCGTTTAATGTGTTTAATTATATAGCAACTGCCAGGCTTRGACCCTAAAATTGTCCATCACGCTCTAAATGTTGACCCCACAATCAAACTTGTGAAACAAAAGAAGAGATATTTGGGGCAAGTCCGAAGCAAAGTGGTGGRTGATGAAGTAAAGAAGTTGTTGGATGCAGGGTTTATTCGACCTTGCCAATACCCGGTTTGGGTTGCTAATATGGTTTTGGTCCCCAAGGCAAATGGGACTTGGAGGATGTGTGTTGACTACACCAATCTCAACAAAGCTTGTCTGGAAGACAACTTCCCACTTCCAAAGATTGACRAACTTGTAGACTCAACGACAGGRCACRAAACTATGAGCTTCGTAGATGCATATTAAGGGTTCCACAAAATCCCGCTAAAGGAKGAAGACCAAGACAAAATACCCTTTGTCACCGACAATGGGTTGCATTGTTACAAGGTAATACCATTCGGCTTTAGAAATGCCCCAACGACCTTCCAAAGATGGATAAACACCATCTTTGCTAAGCAGCTTGGAAGGAACGTAAAAACCTACATTGACGACAAGATTATCAAAAGAAAAAAGAAGGAAGATCATGCTAAGGATATTAGAGAGATTTCGAGAYACTTAGGCATTTTCAGATAAAGCTTAATCCCAAAATATGTGTGTTCGGAATCACCTCAGGCAAATTCTTGGTTGATGATAGGGGAATCGAGGCAAAACCCAACAAAGTAAAAGTGGTTCTTGATATGMAATYWCCTAAGAATGTAAAGGAGGTTCAGAGGGTGACAGTKTGCTTAGCAACCTTGGGAAGATGTTTCTCAAAATCAGGAGACAAGTGTCAATATTTCTTCAAATCTATAAAGAAGAGTGCTAAGTTTGAGTGGAGTGAAGAAGCCGAAGCGGCCTTTGTGAAACTCAAAGAACATCTTCACTCACTTTCAAGGTTAGTAAGTCCCATGGAAGGAGAAACACTCTATATGAATTTGTCGGTCTCGAAACATGCTTTGTTTGCAGTATTGGTAGCCGATTGGCCTGGGAAGATCACAGCTCTCGATGTACTTTGTAAGCCATGTACTTAAAGGGGAAGAATTGCGCTATGCTCCTATTGAGAAATTTGATTTAGCACCGATGATGGCAAGTAAGAAGCTTAGACCTTATTTCGCGGATCACAAGATAGTGGTTTACACAGACCAACCATCAAACAACTTTTGTCTAAGTTGGAAGCCTCGAGAGAATGTTGAAATGGGCGATAGAATTGAATGGCTTTGATATCTCTTTTGAACCCCGAAAGGCATCAAGGTTAAGCCCTACAGATTTCATAGAATTGCCACAATATGTGTGGAGTAAAATTACAATATCAAAGGAATTAAGTGAAAATGCAAGTAATACTCAAGAGGGGGGTTAATGAGTATGAGCTAAGATGTGTTGTGTAATTTTTCAATTTAATGTAACAACATTATGGAACAATTTTATATGTAGCAGAATAAAACAATTAAACAACACAAGGATTTAACGAGGTTTGACTTCTAATAAGTCTGAAGGTTTTAAGATACTCAAGAGGGGAGGGGGTGATGATCTGATTATATTCGATCTATTACCAATTTTTCTTTCTTTTCGGACTTAATTGAGGAACCAGTTGGGCTGGTTCCTGTAAGCAGCGGAATATAAATAAATAATAAAGGACACACAAGTTAACGAGGTTCACCCAACTCTGGGCTACGTCTCCTACCCTATGTTTTTTATTAATCTACTCCGAAAATAAAGAACGCACTCACTCTGCTGTTTCCCTACTCGGGAACTAGCCACCCCACACTCAATTCTGAATGTGCACTCAACTCACACTCGTAAGTCCAACTTGTGTCTGAACTCACAAACACTCACCAGGCTTCAACCCCTCTGTTGAATGCTTCACAATATAAACTTTTTCCCTCCTTTAATTTACTTCTAACAAGCTAATAGAGAAATAAGAATGCTCAACTAATGCTCTTGTGTATGACTCAAAGTAAGGTTCTTATGCTTTTTGTGTTTCTCTCAAAAATAACTCTTTCAATCGGTGAGAGATGTGTAGAATTTAGAAAGTATAGATGAGTATATATATGCTTGTTGACCTTAACCTAGTTTCCTTAAATCTCCTACTTGCTGAGCAAGGCAAGATGAGATTTAAGGAAAGTATTTATCTTGTTCGATTTGATCATAAGGATAGAATCGAACAAGATAGATACTCCTAGGTTTAAGGCAACAAATATATTCTCATCTATATTTCAAGCTGCAAAACATATTTTCAAAATTATATCTTTTACAAAATATTTTAGAAAAGTACTTTTTAAAAACCGCAGCCATATCCACTTAGGGACACAGCTGGTTCCCCAGCCTGGTTCCTAATTAGAGTATGTTAGGAATGTTCCAATCTTTGTACCAGAATTCATACATAACTCAAACACATATAAGCATTTAAACCAAAGCATATTAGTCATACTACGAGCATATTACATGAATTTTCTAGATTAATCATTTGAGTAGCATTTCTTCTATTCTTCATGTAATCTTCAAGACCTTGAATCTTCCTTGAATACTTCAATTATAAGCATACTCTTTCTTCGAATGGTTTCGAAAGGCTTCATACTTCAAGTCTTGGAATCAATCCTATTACTACACATGTAACATGGTTAAGATGCAATAAAAGTTATATGACTATTTTCAGTATAACAGTCAAGGAAACAACTCCTACTGGTTCTGCACAGTATATGAGCTTTGTGTTTATTCAGCTGTGTCCCTGTAAAAAACAAGTTAGTTTCAATATATACACAATAAGTATTAACTTGTCTGGGGAAACAGGTATCCTATCTATAACAGCTGGTCCCATGGCCAAACTAACTATTTCACAATTAGTGTCATGTTCCTGTATTGGTTTGTCATCACTCAAAACCTAAGGACCCAACAAAGTCTACGTCCTCCACTCACTCACTCTTTTAATTAATCAACTCAGAAAATCAAACGAGTCATAAATACACAATATCAATTTATGCACCTATGCACGAGTTGATTCCCCAACTATGTGTAGGAAATAATAGGTTGTATTAACAGATCAGAAGCGAAATTTTGAGAAGGAAAGAATCGATGTGCCGTGGTATGGAGGACACTATCTTAGAAGTAAATTTCGCCCCAACTAGGTGCAATTGACTTACGACGTTCCCCCGCCCCCCCCAAGATTAACAAAACACTCTCCAATTTGTGCACTCGAGAAGGAGAGTTGAAACTCGAATATTTGCTCAAATCAAAGAAGGAAGAGAGAAAAGTGTTTGAGTGTGTTTTCTATCTCTTACAAAATGAATGAAGGAGAGAAATATATAGCAAGAAGCAAGCCACGAACAATGTAATAGTTACACAATTAAAATGAGGAATCCAAGGGTATCCTTTGTAACCGTCCAAGAACATTGAACTGGACCAAAATAAAGCCACACCTTTGCATTCCATATATTTTCCAACAATCCCACAAATGCGGAAGGTAGAAGAAAGAATTTGATTTGAGCATTCAAATAAGCTTGACACTTAAGTACTGGTGTCTTGCGAATGGATCAACACATAGTGAAGTTGAGCAATTTCTCTATCAAAAGGGTGAACGAATCTTGAACGCTTTTCACCAAGAAATAAATTTCAACAACACGCATCTCACCTAATCAAATATTATGAGCTCCGCGATAAACAACATGTATATGGATCATAAATCTTGGGACTCTCATGAGTGCTCTAGAAAAGACTACCAGGTCTTTCATAGAAGGTGGCTAAACCTTCACACTTACGTAGGTGAATCTATTAGTGTATCACCGTCAACTTAAAATCAAAGCATCATTGGGTTAAGAAAGTTTCACATAACTTATTAATTCTTCACAATTAGCACCCCCACAATGATAATAGATCCATTATGAGCAATATAGTTCAACTCACAAAATAAGCGGTGATACATCAAGTCCTTCTCATAGGACAACCTATATCCTAGGTTATGGAATCATTAAGAGCAAGAGCTCAACTAAAAATGTATAAGTCATAGGAATGAGAAAATGTACAACGATGAGTCTATTCACAGCTTCGTTAGTCTACATACTTGCAAGCAAGAGTGGGTTCAACTATGAATTTGTCATCTAATGGCTTAAAGCTCCATTCCCTCGACGTATCAAGGATAGTCTTTTGTTTTAGTCCTTTAGTTAGTGATCTGCAAGATTTCTCTCTTACCTCACATATTCCATAGTAAGAACTCACTCGCAATTAGGGAGCTCACTTATTCATGCTTGATTTGTATGTGCCTTTTCTTACCATTGTACGCACTGTTCTTTTGCAACACTCATTGTTGCTTGTGATTCACAATGTAGAGAAACAGGCGAGACATATTGCCCCACAAAGGAATATATTCCAGAGATCCTCAACCACTCGCCTCTTGCCTTGCAAGTTAAGAGCTATGATCTGACTCCATCGTGGACCGGGCTATACAAGTTTGCTTTGCAGACTTCCATGATATTACTGCACACACAAAGTAAACACATAACCACTAGTATAATTTACTCATCATTATCAAAAATCCAGTTTGCATCACAATATCCTTCCAAAATAGTAGGAAACAACAAAATACAACCCCAATCAATGGTTCCCTTTAGGCATTTTAGAACACTCCTAAGCACATCCAATGATCCCTATTAGGGTTATGAGTATACCGACTAATTAAGTCTGCTAACAACATATGCAATATCTGGCCAAGTATAATTCATCAAAAACATCAAACTCCCAATTATTTTAGCATTTTTAACTTGAGACACACTATTGCATCATGCTTTTTCAAGTGAATACTAGGCATCAAAGGAGTTTTAACAGGCACAACATCAAAAAGTTAAACTTTTACACATTTTGACATAGTGCGGTTGAGACATAGTGAAGCCATTACTGTTTTGGTGACTTTAACACCCAAAACACATCAGCTTCACCTAAGTCTTTCATTTAAATTTGGAGGAAGAAACTCTTTAGTCTCATTAAAGCTCTCATGTGTGTACCAAAAATTAGCATGTCATTAACATACAAACATTATTAACACAATCATTACCAAACATTTTAGAGTACACACAAGCATCAGCATGATTCACAACAAAACCAAAACTCAGAAAGTTTTATGAACTTTTCATACCATTGTTTTGGAGCTTGTTTCAAGTCATAGAGAGATTTCTTTAACTTACACACCTTGTTGTTTTTGTCCTAAAACCAAAAAACCTGCAGGTTGAACATTAAATCTCTCCTCTTAAGTCGCCATTCAAGAAGACTGTTTTAACATCCATCTGATGAATAACAAAATTAAAACAAGATGCTAAAGCAAGCAAAGTACGAATAGTGCGATCTTTAGTTACAGGTGAGTAAGTATATAAGAATCTACACCAAATTGTGAATCGTTTAATAGCAAGTCTAGCTCTATACCATTCAATTGAGCCATCAGTTTTCGCTTCTTTTAAAAGATCCCTTACGTTTAATAGCTTTACTACCTTTTGGTAGACAATAAGTTCTATGTGTGAATAGACATAATGTATTCAATTTCACTATTAACTGCTTCCTTCCAGAAACTAGCATCAATAGAGCTCGTTGCCTGTTCATCAGTCTTAGATTCATCATCAGTTTAAAGACAACAAACAAATAACTCATCAAGTTCATCTACATTCTCAACTTCAGTTAAGAAAGTAGTAATAAAATTAAGGCCAAAGCTAGTTTCAGTTTTGCGTTTCTATCTTTCTAAATGAAAAACCTCATCTTGTCCACTAGAAGTAGTAGGTACATGCAAGAAGTAAAAGCAGTAGCAGAAGTAGAAGGAGTTGAACTAATCACATCATGAGAAACAACATTCTTCTTAAGAGGGTAAACATCTCAAGGAACTCAACATGTCTTGATTCGCTGAGGGACCTGTCACTCTAAGACACAAATCTGTAAACAACATTATCCAAAGTTTTCCTTCTTAAAAGAAGGTAAAGACACCTTAGCTAAACACCCCACATTCTAAGGTATTCCAATTAGGTGTGAAACCTTCCACAACTCATAACTCATTCAAAGTCATTTTAGCAAATCTACTCAAATTAAATATTCATATTCATGCTAAAATATATTTCACATAAATAAATTGACTTTGAATCTCAACAATATGAAAAACCCAACATTGTTTTTCTAAAACATGTCAACACTCATTATATATTTTGAGAAGAACATTTGGTCTATAGGTTTTAAAAATCATTATTTGATCTTTAATCAAATCAAACTTTTATGTCCAACAATTGTAAAAACAAATATGTTATTTCCCCACATTGGAAGAAAAGTTAAATTTAAAACTTTGATTAAAAGGTATTTAAATATCACACTCACCCATAGACCGGAAAAAAAATCCTTTAAGGAAAAGTATTAATATCAAGAGTCAAATTCTCTCAATTAACACACATATATACGTACATTTAATGCAAACTCCACATTTGATGCAAACTGTATTATGTACGAGGATTCATAAAAGTAATTAGTGTGAGCCAACAAGTCAACTAATAGGAGATAAAGGGTGTCACATACAGTTCATAAAATTCGACAACCAATACTTTTAAAGGTGGAGGTTACAAGAAAATGGTTCCACAATAAAAACTCATTACAATTGTAACTTAAAAAATTTATGTGGAATATTCATACGCAGTAAACAATCACAACATATTATTTTATACTCAACCAACCACATTAAGAGAAAATTAAACATATTCCAAAGACTCACAATAACTAATTGCTAGTCTCTAACTCTAACTCTTGCACACAAACTTGCTATTAAAGTACTAATGTTTAATACATAGTACTAGTCTGTCTGTTTTACTCTGAACCCTTTATAGCAAGTAGAGTGGCCAAGCATGCATAATGGTGCAATATTGGTGTCAAAAACTTGCACTACCAAAGTACAAAGTGTAGTTGGATTAGCAAAACTCAGTGTAGCTACCAGTTTCTAAGCGTCACCCAATATTCAACTCAAGCCAAATTAAGATGGAACAAAATAATTCTAGTCGTGGGGGAAACAAAAAACAAAGAATCAAAGTTCTCAATAATAATCACAATTACAACATTAATATGCCTTGAGTTTCTTGAATTACGACAAATCAAAGCATTCACTTAAATATACTCCACAATATACAATAGTGAAGCAATAATAAATTTAAAGAGAAGAAAATTACACCCAAGCGCCAATCACATATGATCAAACATCAATAAGTGAAAGAAGATCAAAATACGCAGATCGTCGGATAACAAATAATAGAATTCTACTTCTCAGTCAATTAATCCATAAAAACCATGATATTGGGTGTATATGTACATTGAAAAACACATACTTGTTAGCCAAATCACCATATCACATTACACACATTGTCCTTATTGTTGTTACTATCATCATAATCCCGCCATTAATCACAACCCATTAACGCTTCAATTTTCATAGGGTTGCACTGAAGTAGGAATTTGATGCGATTACACCATCATAATTTATGTTCTGACAAACAACAAAAAAAGTCACAACATTCTCACACTTATTAGAATGAAAATGAAATAAATAATGCACCCAAGTTTATTTTGCTTCCTACACCATTAATAAAAATAAAAAAAGACGTGTCCGCTCATGAAACTTAAAATATAATTTTGCTTCCAACACAAGAATTAGGCGAAAATTATACGAGGCTAAAATTTCCTTTGAAAACACAGTACAAAAAAATTGCTTCTAAATTGTAGGAAATAATAGGTTATATTAAGAGATCAGAGCGAAAATTGAGAAGAAAGACGCTCTGCACCGTGGTATGGAAGCCACTGTCTTAGAGGGAAATTTTTACCCGACTAAGTGCAATCGCTCACAGACGTTTACCCCCATGATTAACGCAACACTCTCCAATTCGTGCACTCGAGAAGGAGAGTTGGAACTCGAATATGCTCAGATCAGAGACGAAGAAGGAGAAAAGGTTTGAGATATTTTCTATCTCTTCCAAAATGAATGGAGGGAGAGCATATCTAGTAAGAAGCAAGGCCACGGGAAAAAACCGAAAGGAGTGAAACGGTCATGGCATTTACTAGGCGAGAATCATGGAGGCATAACAATGTAACAGTTACACAATTAAAACAAGGAATCAAGAGTATCCTTTTGTAACCGTCCATGAACATTGAACTTGACCCAAAAAATAAGCCACACCTTTGCATTCCAATATATTTCGACCACTATGGATGTTCACCCAGCTACTAACTATAGTAGTTCAATGAAGCAATTCCTGAATTGCTTCCCCAACAATTTGAACTCACAAATTGCTCGATTACAAACTTTTTCTCTCAAAACAGAATAGTCTAATGCTTAGAAAGAGAGTATGTTTTCTCTCAATGTGAGTATGGTTTGCTTGGTTTTGACACAGAGAAGAGGATGAGAGCTTTTGCTAGAGTTTTCAAAATGTGCACAAAAGCTTTAAGTGTACTTATGTATGAAGAGTTCTTTTAAATAAAGCCTTGGCCAGATTATGAGTATTATTGTGTGAATATATTTCCCTTGGTTTATGGTAAACATACCAATGAAAATATATTCTCATTGATTTTATTTTATTTGAGATCAAATAAAATCAGATATGATATAAATCATATCTTGCCATATATTAAAAGATCTTCACATATACACCATGCACCCGTTTAATTTCAAAAACAATTTTGCGCGAAAGAAATTTTCCTAAAAATATGGGTGCATGAAGTAAACCATAGTAGACTGGATCGAAACTGTTCCCAGACGTTCCACTCAGTTTTTTTTACTTGTAGTTGTTATGACAAGAAAACTAACTCATCTTTCATGTTTTCAACTTTATAATGCATCAAACCCTCATATCACTTACATTTCATTTGAGACTTAAAACTATAACATTATTGATATTAGTCTTCTGCAATCTTCAGACTTGGCTTCACAAGTTTCGTCTGTTTAATTTCCGTTGAACTTGTCTTTAAAACTGTTGTACATACAACATAATGGGTATGTTTGAAAAACTAGCGGTAGAGGTAGCTTGTTAGCGGTAGAGGTAGATGTCAGCTGTAACGGATAGATGTAGCTGTTCAACTAGTAGCGGTTGAAGTTAATTATAATTTGTAGTGTTGCAAAATAAGTAGCGGTTGAAAGTAGTGTTATTATTAAAAATGTTATAATTATAAGAGTAATTGTAGCGTTGAGAAAAGCTACTTCGGAAAGCTACCATTAGTAGCTTTTGCAAACTCTACCTCAAACGCACAACTACTATTTGAAACGCTACTCATCCAAACACTGCTATTTAGATTAAATAGGAGTTTGACTTGGTCAAAACTCTAAAAGCTACCTATAAGCTACATCCAAACACACCCAATATATATAGAGGTGACACAAGCAAGCTTGACCCGTGGGTTAGGCCGACCCCCCTGAAAATTACTGGGTTTTGGACATGATTTTTCGACCCGAAATCGCGATCGATTTTTCCGAACTTCGGTGGGCCTTGGTCTTCACTTTTTACGCATTTAATTATTTTTTGGCCCGCCGAAAAGCCCGCCAAGGCTCTTCTAATTTTGGGCTTTCGGCAACAATTTTAGCCCGATTCCAAGCCCGTCCCGGCCCATGATCTACATCTAGAATATATATGCAATAAGATAGTTCAATTAAATTAGGTTTTCATCATTCAAAACTCAACCAGGCACTACAAGAATCCGCGTTTTTTTTGTAAACGAAAATATTATTAACCAAAAACAAAACAACCTAAGTCAAAAGGACCAGACCAGGCCAGCACCTCACCTCTAGTTACAAGCAATTAYAACTTCATAAACCAATTCATATATATTTTACTGCGCTTACTTCCTAACAAGATTTTTACTCTACTTTTGACAATACATTTAATTTGAGCTACAAGGTAATCTATAGAATTGACAAGTTTGAACAATAAACAATTATTCCTGCACTGCCATTTCAAATAGAAACTAGCAGCCCACATAGCAAGCAGGACCTGTTTCCTGAACCTTGAGCCCTTGTATCCCTTCTCGGACCAGGACAAAAGCTTGAAAAGATTACATGTTTGTACGTTAATCCCAAGCCAACCTTTCAACCTGTGAATACAACTAATTGTGTATAGAAAATCACCAAAAACATGATGGTGTGTATCAATGCCTTGATTACATATTAAGTAATGTTAGAGTCACATATACCAAATCGCCAAAGTCTCTCACACACCTGCAGCTTGTTTCTACAAGCTAACCAAGTGATGAATTTGTGTTTAGGAACACTGAATCTACTCCATACTCCCCTGTTCGACGGACTACTAGCAATTTTTCTCCTTCAAATCTCTATAAACAGTAGCTATCTTGTAACCATTATCGGACAAAGCAGAAGGCACTTTAGCAAGCAAAATCTTCTTGGTTTCACAAATATACTTCCACACCCAGCTAGTAGCATGAGATGGAGTATACTAAATCCGCATTTTTTACAATGAAATTTACCGACCGCTCACAAAACAGTCCATAAAGTTCAATTTACCGACCTCTCACAAAACAGTCGATAATGTTCAATTTACCAACCGATTTGTCGTCGGTATTTTTCTAATATTATTTTGAAAAAAGTAAAATTTAAAATTACTGACTGCTAATGGTCGGTATTTTTGTCTTCAATTTATCGACCACTAGAGCGGTCCGTAAATGGAAATTAGAATATTGACTCTTATGCAAGTACATTGACCCACCAACTCATCCCATTACACATTTACGGAGCAAATTAAACCATCTTTCTCTTCACCCTCWCATTCATTCACTCTCTCTTTCTCTCTCTCTTCGGCCTTGTCTCTAGAAGACTCAACAAATTCCCCCCTTTTGATAACAAACCATGAAGTCCCCACCCCACCCCCCCATCTTTGAAAATAACAACGATTAGTTTGGGAAAGCTTTCAAAATTAAATTCTTATCAACTGGTCTCATACTGTTCCTGCAGATAAGCATCACCTTTAGGCTATATTTTATCACAAATATTGGGACTTAATTAAACAACAAGTTTATGATATGGCTTTGGGGGGTTTTACAAGGTCGAGGGATTCCAAAGCACTTAAATGAAACTTTCATCACTTTGATCCCAAAGTTCAAACATCCTAAATTTCCTTCTTAATTCTGGCCCATCGATCTATAAAATAATCTTCAAAGCCATTGTGAATAAGATCAAAGATATATTGCCCTTACTGATCTCCAACACACAAGCAAGCTTCGTTCCTAGACATCAAATCACGGACAACATAGTTATCATGCAAAAAATAATTCACACAATGAAGAACAAGCAAAGTGGCAAAGGATTTATGGCCTTAAAAATTTATTTCGAAAAGGCTTACTGTAGACACCCAAATGTGTCTCCCCAAATGAGTAATCGATGATGAAACATACCACGTTTCGTGATCGATTCGATTCCGAAAAGACGCAGCTGAACTCGTAGAAATTTCAAAATATGTGAATTCACACTCGAAATCATAAGGCAAAGGTCAATCAAGAGGCCAAAAGAATTTTCTTTAATCATTTTCTATTTTTCGGAATTTTCTGTTAACTGTAAGATTTTTTAAACTTGCACTGGTGATTTTCATGAATTTTCACTTTTCATTGCATTCTTCTTATTTTTCTGAGTTCACCAGTATTTTTAGATTATTTTTCTGATTTTTCTACGATTTTCTATGAATTTTGCAATATTTACAATATCAAAATACGTAGGGAATACGCAGAAAATACGGAAAATACCAAAAAAATACACGGAATGTTCCGGAATCCCTAGAACTCCCTAGAATCGTATTTCTTGGAGGAGGGGATGTCTAGATTCATCCGTAATCTTGCAGAATAAGAAAAATCTTCGAAATAAGGCAAAAATAACTGAACATATATAGCTCAAAGGAGCGTATATACGCTCACCAACATGAGCGTATATACGCTCCCTATGAGCGTATATACACTCACCATGAGCGTATATACGCTCCCCATGAGTGTATATACGCTCCCCATGAGCGTATATACGCTCACTTTGTGCCTTCGCGTCTATAAATACGGCCCTTCCTCTCGAGTTTTGGAGAACTTTCACGACCCAACACATTACGACTTCAGAACCTTTCGCAACCCCAGATATACTACGAGTATACAACCGAGCCTCATCACACATAGTCTCTTGTCCCATACACATACACATTCAAATACGAGTTTCGCGTCCTTTTCGAATCGATTCGACGAACGAAATCAAGGTATAACTCTGAGATTACTCACCTAAGACATATTTTTCACTCTTTTTAAATTCCTTTTGTCTCTTTTAATCTGACTAATTATTATTATGAGTTTCAATTTAATTTACACAATGTAGAAACCGACTTTTGAATCATCTCATGTAAATATGTAGGATTGTTATTCACGTTTTCAAATTCGTTTTCGTTAACACTTATTATTATTATCATCATCTTGTCACAATTTATTATTATGCATATCGTTATTGTCAATACTAACATGTTTATTTGTCTTGATTAGCAATTCGATCAAAGGGTTTCCTTTTAGTTTTACTTTAACGATTTGTTTATTTGCAGAGACAAGGTGAGAAGGATACACATGTATATTATGCTTTACTAACCTTTGTCTTCATGTTTCATTTGTACATATTTTTGTCACACTTGTATATATTGCTTAAACAAGACCGGAATTCAATTGCTTATCACATTAAAGTCAGATAATTTGGACAACCGGTTTAGGCACCCATAACATTGACATAATTCAAAGTGGTCACTTAGGATAGGTAGCTCACTATTTTGTTTCTACTAATAGTAACCTACTATTTTTAGTAATATTAGGTTAGTGCGCTTTCAAGGTCAAATCGATAGGCTACTTGTATTCAATAATTACGAATTATGGAACTACAATGAGACCGAGTAGAGGCCGCTACATGCGGGCGGATTGGGTCAAAGATCTAGTCCGTACCATGTCCCCGAACCCACAATCTGGTTACTGGACCTATCTGTGGGGCCATTAGTTTGGCACCAATGTTTCGGGCGTCCGTGATTAACCTGTATAGGCACGGTGGCGATCCCCTTAATTCGACAACACACCCCAACGCATTCACATGCGGATTCCATGGCTCAATTCCATGACACTGAAGCTGAGGTCAACCCCTGAAGGGGGGTGAAGCCTTACAGTTTTTGGCGACTTCACTGGGGATAATCACCGTTAAGTGAGTGGACAGACTTGAAAGTCTCGTAGTTCCATTTTCATAACTAATTGAATTTTTGCTTGCGACCCTTCGAATAGGGTCATGTCTTAGGCACCTTGGTCTCAATATGGGCATGTTCTATGCTCGAGATCACCTTAAGGGGGGATTTTACCTTGGTTGCATGTGGTTAATGGATCACATGGCTAAGGTAAGTCCCATCCCGCCCATGCCGCGTATGCACGTGTTACTGGATGCGTGTATATAAGGGGTATCTCGGCCATACATCACCAATGTTGTGGTGGTGAAATTGGACCCAACCCTACTCTTAGGCATGGTACACTATCAGACTTAACCAAGCCGACCTATAGCTCACTTAGATCCTGACCTTAGGTGAATAAAATTGGGCTTGTGTTTCAATCAATGTGCTTGTTAACTTGTGACTCTTCATTCAGTCCAAATTCTTAACCACCACCTAAACCCAGTCCCTTAATCTATGGTTCAAGACATGAAGTTCGATGATCCATTAGGCCCATTTCAAAATCAATTTCAATCCAATTCAATTTCAAATTCAATTCAATTTCAATCCAATTCAATTTCAAATTCAATTCGATTTCAATCAAGGAACCTTAAACCCGACCTAGGTCCCCTTATCAACACTTTTCAAATTCAATTTCAATCTAAGAACCTTAACTAGGAACTTTGATTCAAGGCTAGGTCCATTCAATTTCAAGTGGCTCGTAGGCCTAAGAGGTCCTTAATTCTGAAATAGGCCCATCTTAGGTTTGAATCTTTCTCGAGTCTAGCACCTTAAATTAGAATTAGGTCTAGCCCATTCAAGTCCAGTTTCAAAATCAACACTCAAACTTTATCCATTTCAAAACCAGTGTCGAGTCCACTAAGTCGGAGTTTCAGTCACGATCCCCGTGATAGGCCCAAGAGGCAAGAAGTCAAACAAATCCTACCTCCACAAAAGGCCCATGTCTCTTGACCCTCCATCATACACAAAAAAGCCTAATCCTATACCTCCTTGGCCCAACTGGAAAACATTAAACACCACTACCATCAAAGCCTCATGAGTCACCCCAAGGTGCGGATCAATGATCCGTGCGGTCTTCTATAGATTGAATCAATAAGAGTCCTAGTCCTAGCCAATCAATTCCTTTTCTTTTTTGTTTTTTGTCTATGTCATTTAGGATGTAATGCTTTCTATTTCAAATAAAATAAGCCTTTTCTTTTCTATTTCCATTTCTCTTGAGACTCTTGCCACTCGATGACCTCAAAAAAAAATAAAAAAAAAAAAAATCAATCAAAAATCAATGGACATGCTCAAGAGGCCCTCTTTCATAGCTTCACAAAATTAATCCCTTCCCTCCATTCACCTCAAACAAAAGTCAAACATCCACTGCAACCCCTTTGAGCTTATTGCCCGTTTTCTTTGTTAGCCACATCAAAGTACCCTTCTATGACAAGCAAAGTTCAAAATCAAATTCAAAGTCTCTAAAGAAATATCAAAGTCAACTTCAAAATCAAGTGAAATCGAAGTCGGTATCAAAATCAAAGTGAAATCAAAAATTCAAAGTTCTGAAATCAAAAGCTTGTCAAGTCCACTTCAAATTCAAAGTACAATTCGAGCCTCACACCCTCAAACCTTAGCCCACATTACAACCTCAAAAGTCCTCTCAAAATGAGCATTGTCCATCACACACGACCTCACGAACTACGATCGGTCTGATTCCGCAAGGATACGTAGGTAGCCTCACCTCGAGGTCCGACCACATTAATAAAAACAAAACGAGGTTCAATGAGTGGCTCGATTCTCTTCTCAATCTAGAACCTGACATAGACTCATGCTTGAACCTACATCATTAGCCAACCTCGCATCTAGCCACATCTTTGACCCTTAGCCACAAATTTGATCCTTTTTATTTCTCGAACCATAGCCCATTCTTTGGTCACCTTCAAGGACTCATTGACTCAATCCCCGAGAAGTAAAGCCACCTGACCTTTTGGGTTAGTACATCTTGTTGGGGAACTCATCCATACAATCTACCCACCTTCCCTATGTTGACTCTAAGCCGTAAACTACATTGTCTCAAAGTCTCGCTGGGGGGCTCGTCGTCATCATGGCCCCTTAATTTCCAGTTGGGGGCTTCTTGTCTCCTAAGGCCCTATTACGTGTTCAAGTCCATCGAAACTCCACTTATGGACCCCGTCACTTTCAATGTCAATGTCAATTTCAATGTCAAATCAAGTCAAAGTCAATTTCAACTCAAAGTCAAATCTCAATGTCAATTTCAAAATCGAGTCGCGTCCAACCATAATATTCCATGCCACCTTTCTCACCTTTCAATTAGCACATCTCCATAGGCCCGCCTTTATCAATATTCTCAGAACCCAGTATCGTCCTTTCATGTCTTGAACCAGACCTAGACAAGACCCTTCCAAGCTCAAAAACCCTTTCAAATTCGAATTCAAATTCAAAATGCCTCTAGCATTAGGCCAGAACAATGCCCCATTTAAATTCAAAGACCCATTCAAATTCAAAGACTCTTTCAAATTCAAAGGCCCATTCAAATTCAAAGACCCGTTCAAATTCAAAGACTCTTTCAAATTCAAAGGCCCATTCAAATTCAAAGACTCTTTCAAATTCAAAGGCCCATTCAAATTCAAAGACCCTTTCAAATTCAAAGACTCTCTCAAATTCCGGAGGTTCAGGCTTACCGAAGGAAATTCAAATTCAAAGACCCTTTCAAATTCAAAGACTCTCCTAAATTCCGGAGGTTCAGGCTTACCGAAGGAAATTCAAATTCAAAGACTCTTTCAAATTCTAATTCAATGACTCTTGCCCCTTTCTCAATCTCAAGGTCACAAGTTACAGGTCAACATTGCATGCAAATTTCTCTAGGCATAAAAACAGACCTATGTCGTCATCAAGGTAGTCCTTAATCCTGAGTTAGGGCTATCATTTTCAAGTCAATGCTCATTTCCCCGAAAAGCATGGGATGCATTTCTCCCAGTCAGCCGAACGGAGAATGATCGCTCGAGGACCCAAGCACATACAGGCACATCAAATCGCATGGGACACGGCTACAGGTAACCCAAGGTCGCAGAACGTCTTGAGTAGCTCTCCGTCCCGAATAGAATACTTTGACTTTCGTCTTACGAGACTTACGTCTCTCCAGATTCAGTCAAAGTGGGGGCTTCTGTAGACACCCAAATGTGTCTCCCCAAATGAGTAATCGATGATGAAACATACCACGTTTCGTGATCGATTCGATTCCGAAAAGACACAGCTGAACTCGTAGAAATTTCAAAATATGTGAATTCACACTCGAAATCATGAGGCAAAGGTCAATCAAGAGGCCAAAAGAATTTTCTTTAATCATTTTCTATTTTTCGGAATTTTCTGTTAACTGTAAGATTTTTTAAACAACTTGCACTGGTGATTTTCATGAATTTTCACTTTTCTGAGTTCACCAGTATTTTTAGATTATTTTTCTGATTTTTCTACGATTTTCTATGAATTTTGCAATATTTACAATATCAAAATACGTAGGGAATACGCAGAAAATACGGAAAATACCAAAAAATACACGGAATGTTCCGGAATCCCCTAGAACTCCCTAGAATCGTATTTCTTGGAGGAGGGGATGTCTAGATTCATCCGTAATCTTGCAGAATAAGAAAAATCTTTGAAATAAGGCAAAAATAACTGAACGTATATAGCTCAAAGGAGCGTATATACGCTCCCCATGAGCGTATATACGCTCACCAACATGAGCATATATACGTTCCCTATGAGCATATATACGCTCCCCATGAGCGTACGTATATACGCTCACTTTGTGCCTTCGCGCCTATAAATACGGCCTTGCCTCTCGAGTTTTGGAGAACTTTCACGACCCAACACATTACGACTTCAGAACCTTTCGCAACCCCAGATATACTACGAGCATACCACAAACACTTTGAGCATACAACCGAGCCTCATCACACATAGTCTCTTGTCCCATACACATACACATTCAAATACGAGTTTCGCATCCTTTTCGAATCGATTCGACGAACGAAATCAAGGTATAACTCTGAGATTACTCACCTAAGACATATTTTTCACTCTTTTTAAATTCCTTTTGTCTCTTTTAATCTGACTAATTATTATTACGAGTTTCAATTTAATTTACACAATGTAGAAACCGACTTTTGAATCATCTCATGTAAATATGTAGGATTGTTATTCACGTTTTCAAATTCGTTTTCGTTAACACTTATTATTATTATCATCATCTTGTCACAATTTATTATTATGCATATCGTTATTGTCAATACTAACATGTTTATTTGTCTTGATTAGCAATTCGATCAAAGGGCGTTTCCTTTTAGTTTTACTTTAACGATTTGTTTATTTGCAGAGACAAGGTGAGAAGGATACACATGTATATTATGCTTTACTAACCTTTGTCTTCATGTTTCATTTGTACATATTTTTGTCACACTTGTATATATTGCTTAAACAAGACCGGAATTCAATTGCTTATCACATTAAAGTCAGATAATTTGGACAACCGGTTTAGGCACCCATAACATTGACATAATTCAAAGTGGTCACTTAGGATAGGTAGCTCACTATTTTGTTTCTACTAATAGTAACCTACTATTTTTAGTAATATTAGGTTAGTGCGCTTTCAAGGTCAAATCGATAGGCTACTTGTATTCAATAATTATGAATTATGGAACTACAATGAGACCGAGTAGAGGCCGCTACATGCGGGCGGATTGGGTCAAAGATCTAGTCCGTACCATGTCCCCGAACCCACAATCTGGTTACTGGACCTATCTGTGGGGCCATTAGTTTGGCACCAATGTTTCGGGCGTCCGTGATTAACCTGTATAGGCACGGTGGCGATCCCCTCAATTCGACAACACACCCCAACGCATTCACATGCGGATTCCATGGCTCAATTCCATGACACTGAAGCTGAGGTCAACCCCTCGAAGGGGGGTGAAGCCTTACACTTACGATCGACTTCGATGAGATTTTATTTGAGACACTCTGTTGACTGTCCTACTTCTGCTCACTCCACTACACACAAGTAACAACTCATTCCTCAAGCCATGCAGCAGCTTACTCCTCAAGTCATCTCTTCTAGAAGTTCCTAGTAGTTTCTAGAATTGAGGTTATTTATGCTTATGCCATGTTGGCAAAGTTTGTTGTTATAACAAACTCTTATTTTGTTTGTTAGCTTCAAGTTCAAGCTGAGCATTGTATGTACATATAAATACTTGTACTTGAACATTTGTTCATTCAATCAATAATATTCTCTCCTTCTCTCTTCTCTCTCTAAAATTCTCTCTAAAACTCTCAAATAATTCTACTTTGCTTAGTTTCTTTCACCACAAGAAATCATGTGATAGTTTCTGTTCTTGTTGATCTGAGTTGAAATCAATGCATTATGCACGAAGCTTGATTTTTACACACTCTTGTCCAAATGAACCTTCTTATACACCTCTTTCATACTATCATAAATTGTGTCGCTTTGTCTTCAGTGCGAGTTTTGTGGAATGGAGAACCCATTGAGGAATTTCGACGTTCTTGTGGAGTATGTCAGGGAGGGTGGAAACCAGTGAGAGCTAAGAGATGGTCCCGTGCTGTCAAACGTATTTGTTGGCACATATTAGTTACCATACCTAATATATACCAAGGCCCATATACATATACCCAGTGGGCCGACAACACACATGAATCAAGGCCCAAAGGGAGTCAAAACACTTTCCACTCGGTAAAAAGGTGATACATGCATAGTACACCTAACCTGGTCATCTGTGTGACACTTGTCATTGAGGAGACACATGCACCCATGCATCGGTAGTATAAAAAGCAGTCTTAGGCTGCCCACGCCTGGTAAGCTCACATAAATACTCTTTACCTACTTTCTCTCTCTAAATTACTAAACTACCTGGTTTAAACTCTAACACCTCCATCGAAGGGGCTGTTCCTGGGTTGCCCCAGGGTAGTTCACCTGAGTTTTGTAGGTACTTGGATTGCAAGTCAAGTTCAATTCCACCAGCACCGGCTCATTGGCCACTACCACGTTAGCAGTACCAATTATTGTACCAACAATTTGGCGCTAGAAGGAGGGTCATAGTGCCACATATTGTGTGGGTTGAACAATGGATGCATCCAACCCCGAGATGATGCCTGGTGGCAGGCCTGATCCTAGAAGGCCGGATGAAGTCTCTTCAACCGCTAGGAGCCGTTCCTCCAGGCGTTCTAGGTAGGGCTGAGCAAAACTATCTGAAAATCCGAATATTAGATCCGCATCCGATCCGATTTTTTTGGATATCCGATTCGAAATTGGATTTCGGATCGGATATCCGATCCGAAATTTCGGATATCGGATACCAATTCGGATATTGATATTCAAATTTTCGGATATCCGAGAAATATCCGAAAAAAATCGAATATCGGATTTCGGATATTCAGGAAAATCGGATATCAGATATCGGATATTCGATACTTTATCCGAAAAATATTATTTTTTCATGAAAATTTAATATTTTATAATATATTTCTATAATTTTTTAAAATATATTAGTCAAAATCGAATATCGGATATCTATGCGATCCGAAAATTTTCGGATATCGGATATCCGAAACATTTCAGATCGAATACGGATATCAGATATCCAGATTTTCGGATATCGGATATCCAATCCGAAATCGGATATCGGATCGGATATCCGCTCCATGC
Source organism: Bassia scoparia (assembly GCA_008642245.1). Classification (NCBI taxonomy): domain Eukaryota; kingdom Viridiplantae; phylum Streptophyta; class Magnoliopsida; order Caryophyllales; family Amaranthaceae; genus Bassia; species Bassia scoparia. The sequence continues at coordinate 1,875 of SNQN01005053.1, read as the reverse complement.
TCAGGCTTAGTTCTAGGTCAGCAAGGCACCATGGTAGCCGAAACACCATGCCACCAACATCACAAAATTTACCACCACCAAGCCCAAGAAACCAGTATACTGGCTCTATGGGACCTGGTGGAAATCATCATCAAACACCTTCTCCCTCCAGGAGAACTCAAGGCCATTCCACTCCACCCAGTGCAGACCAGGTGGAGTATGCAAAGAATGTTCTTAGACGTGCTGGGTTGGCGTCCTCTGGATATATTGGAAGCACCTATGGAATGGGTACCACACATGAGCATGACCCCTATGGACCAAATCCACCTACTCCAAGTCATTCCACATGAAGACGCCACAGCTAGACGAGTGGGTCTGGGAGACCACCCAGACCACATGTCAGAAGGTGGCTGAGTTACTCACCTCCCCAATTACCATCTTCTCCATCATATGGGTCATCCCCATCAATGGAGGATATACCTGAAGAGGATGTTGAAAGACCTGAGGTCAAATATGCAAGCCCGGTACACCGCCATCATGACAGACCAGGCACATCCAAACCTAGTCCTCGACCAATATCTGTTGGATATACACCAGAGATTACCAAGCCTGAACATGCAACCAGGCGTAGACAATCAGTTCATGATAGACTGGGGAATCGTCTCTCGGCCTTCCACAGACTAGGAGGACCAGGTCCATCACAAAGCCAGCCAGCCACAAAAACCACCTCAGGTCAGGCGGCAACGCATGCAGCTGCTGGAATCAGGTATCCGTCCTCATCACCATTTGGTGAGGAAATATTGAGAGCTCGATCTCAAAAAGTCAAAATACCAGGCCATATCAAGTTTGATGGTACTGGAGATCCGGATGACCATGTGGCCCTTTATGAGGGACATATGTATCTCGGTGAATTTGCAKATGCAAGCTGGTGTAAATACTTCCCTACCACGTTGACTGGAATTGCTCAAGGTTGGTTTCGGAATATTCCACCTGGTAGCATTCACAGTTTTGGTGACCTGGACGACCGGTTTAGAAACCACTTTATAAGTGGTAGAATAAGGGAAAAATCGTCAGTAGAACTCATGTCAATTAAACAGGGTAAAGATGAAAGCTTACGTGATTATCTTACCAAGTTCAACAAGGAGGTCATAATGGTCTCTTAGTCAAAACATGATGTGGTAATTATGGCCTTACAATATGGTCTGAGACTTGGTCCATTCAGGGACCACCTTACTAAGTCTAAGGTGGAAACCTTGGCCCAAGCCATACGCATCTCAGATGATTACATCACCCTGGAAGAGTTCAACAAGACTGCAGCACCGTACCAGGCAATGCCACTATAGCCAAGAAGGACGACAAGTCACCCTCAACTGCCCAGAAGACAAGGAATGAGAAGAGGGAAGAGAAGAAGGAAAAGGCAGCAACACCTCTTCCTCCAATCTTTGAAAGCTTTACTCCACTCAACACAGAYAGGGCAGTGATATTTGCAACTCATAAGAATGAAGACAAATGGACCAGACCACCGAAGAGGTCAAAGGCTGGTAAAGATCCTAACAAATACTGTGACTTCCATGAATGCCTAGGTCACTCCACAGAGGACTGTGTGCAGCTGAAGAACAACCTGGAAGACCTCATCAGAAAGGGATTCTTTAGCCAGTATAAGAAGATTGCCAAAGTTCGGGAGGAAAAGGATTAGACTCAGAAGGAGGACCGGCCAGATCCTGCTAAAAGGTACCAGCCTAGGAGACCCATCAATGAAATCTCARTTATCTTTGGTCCACCAGCTTCCAGGAATCATCTAAAGAATGAGGTTAGAACTACTAGTTGTTCTAATACTTATCAGTCTGAATGCTTAGATATTCCTGAAATTAGCTTTGGACCCCAAGACTGTAGAGG
>SNQN01005052.1:36203-47186 GCA_008642245.1 Bassia scoparia | reverse complement strand
CTAATTCAGCTGGTGCCATCCTATAGGGTGCCTTTGAAATTGGTGTGGTCCCCGAGAAGGTCTATAGTAAACTCAACTTCCCTCCTAGGTGGCATTCCGATATCTCATCCGGAAATACATCTAAGAACTCGTTCACAATTGGGACATCTTCTATTTGCTTACTCTCCTTCATACTCAGGTCTTGTACGCAACAGAAAAATATTGGGCATCCTTTAGTTACTAACTTCCTGATTTTCATGGCCGAAACTAGCCCCCAACTCTTCGATTTCCCAAGACTTCTATAGGTCACACTCTTTCCCCCTAGATCCCTTAGGTACACTTTCTGCAATTCACAATCTATTTTAACTTTGTATAAACCTAACCAATCCATTCCCAAAATGACATCTAAGTCCCCTAGTTCAAACTCAATGAGGTTGGTTGGAAAAATGACTTCTCCTATTTTTAAAGCTAAGTCGTTATAAAGTTTCTCACAAGAGATGACCTCACCCGTAGGCAAGCAAACAGATAAATTAATAGGATTGGGAACAGATAAGTTTAGTTGGGCGACAACAGTTGAGGAGATAAAAGAATAAGTTGCACCAAGAATCAAACAAAGTTTTAACAGGGATAGAATGAATAGAGAAAGTACCAGTGACAACATCAGAGGACCTTTCAGCCTCCGTTCTACCCAATACGGATAGACGCCTTAGAGCATTGCCTTTTCCTTGACCAGCATTGTTGTTGTTACTCTTGTTATTACCGGGGTTGTTAGAGTAGTTGTTGTTGCTATTTCCAGTTCTACCGTTCTGAGTGCTTGGCCTCGAATTCCGACTCCCCTGGTTGACAGGAACAAAAGACCTATGTTGACCATTTCCGCCATTTCCCTCATGTCTCTTCTTAGTGTAACATTCATATTCCCTATGCCCCGGCTTCTGACATTATCGGCAAGTCACCACATTTCCATCACAGTCCACTCCGGGGTGATTCCTCTTACACCTCCTACAGAAGTACTTCCTCTCTCCAGTACTTGGCCCCGACAAACCCCTAGTGTCGAAGGTCCGTTGGTTTCCATTCCTGGGTTTCTTAAAGTTGTTTTGGTGTCCACTAGAGCTACCAAAGTCCTTCCTCTTTTCTCTAGCATAAGTATTGTTCCCTGGTTCCTTACTCAAACCATACAAGTGAGCAGCCCGCTCATACACTTTGTCAAGGGACTTGAAGACTTTCCCTACTAGGTCCTTTTGCAATTGCTTGGTCAGCCGTTGCTCTAACCTTTGAGCCTTTATCTCCTCAGTTGGAACCACTTCAGGTGGAAACCTAGATAGTGTCATGAACTTGTCATAATACTCTGTGATAGACATGTTCCCCATCTGCAAATTGATGAACTCCTGAGTTTTTTGCTTCCTAAGGAAAGGTGGGTAAAACTTAGCCCTTAAAGCCTCCTTAAAAGCTTCCCATCCAAAGTCAAGTTGGGCCTTGAGTCTCTCAACATTATCTCTCCACCACCTATCTGCCTCCTGTTTCAGATATAGGGCAGCCTGGTCCACCCTCATATCTTCAGGACAGTTCAAGGCGAGGAACAACTTATCAAATTCGCGTTCCCAATTCTTCAGAGAGGAAGGGTCAGCACCCCCCTTGAACACTAGCGACTTTGCGTGAGAAAGTTTTTCAAACATCGTCTTATGTGGGTCAGGTGCCTCACGATTTTGGTTCAGGTGATCAGCCAAAGCTTTCGAGGCATCAGCTAAAGCAGCATCGTTACGTGTCATCATTCCTTTACGACTGAATAGATGAGTACGTTTTTCAGATTTAACAAAATAGTGCATACTCAAACGAGTCCAATTTTTTTTTAATAGCAATAATTTATTCATAGAGTTGTCAGTCCAAAGGAGTGTCTGAATTAACCACTCCCTTGTTCCAAACACAATCCATGTATACACACATTGAACATTTATTTGGAGATAAGTTCTCCAAGCAATTAAGACACAAGGCAAGTAGACACAAGGTTAAAATGTGAGATAGTTTCGAAGAGATATATAAGCAGTAATCAAGTAAAAAGAGTAAAATGATATATGATGATAAAACATAATGTAAGATAAAATGGGAGCATTGTTAAAATAGTCATAAAACATTCAAATGGTCGTCAATAAGGAATAATAATAAAAATATTAAAATAATTAAGAGCAAAAATAAATTTATCAAAATTTGTTGTAAATGGTGGAAGGGTAAAATAACAAAATTTCAAAAAGAATATATTATTTTATTAATTCTAGCAAACGTGTCGTTATTTATTTCAAACGATAATAGTGTAAATCCTAAGATAAAGGATAGATAAAGTTGGAAATACGCAAGGTCGTACTCGGAAATATTGAGCAAAGGTCAAAGGCAAGGCAAAAATATTTTCTTTCGGTTTTCTCAAAGGTTTTCAAAGGTTTTCAAAGGCGATTCTCATGCTTTTTGATTTTCATCATGTCCGTCACATTTTTCTGAATCCGCCAGTATTTTTAAATGATTTTTTCTGATTTTTCTATGATTTTCTATGAATTTTGCAATGTTTAAATACGCAGAATACGCAGAAAATACGTGAATAATTAGAAAATTCTCCGGAAATACGTGGAACCTTCTAGAACATTCTAGAACTCCTTGCTTGGAGAGCAAGGGTGTCTAGGTGCGTCGAATCAAGGGAAATCACGAATAAAATCGGAGGAAATCAAAATATTTCGAGGTTTTTGGAAAATATATACGAAATCATTGAGCGTATATACGCAAATGATGAGCGTATATACGCTCAACAGGAGCGTATATACGCTCAACAGGAGCGTATATACGCTCATACAAGATATACGAAATTGCCAAAAGCTTATGAATTGAAGAAGATCATTCTCTATGTATCCACTCCAATGTCGTAGACCTTTGCGAATGTGGTGAGGCCTCGATACTTGAGATGATCTTTGTATTCTGGCTGGAGGTTAGAAATGAAGGTCTTGACCATCTCTTCTTCAGTAGGAGCGGAGACTAGGGTGGCAGCAACTCCTCTCCATCTAGTCAGATAGGTAGTGAACCCCTCGTTCTCTCCCTGGTTAAGGATTTCAAGCTCTCGGAAGGATGTTTGGGTCTGAATGTTACCCTTGTATCTTGCCATGAATGCGTGGACGATGTCTTCCCAAGTGGCTGTCTCTTTCTCAGGAAGCGAAAAGAACCACTTCTGACATATCGGTTCCAAGGAAAGGGGAAAGACTGTTGGAAACAAGGCAGGGTCAATCCCTTTAAGTACCATGGTGGTCTTGAATCCCTTTATATGGAATCGAGGGTCATCAGTTGGCTTGAACTTGGGTACGTCTTCGGCTGAGAAATCCTTTGGCAGTTTGGTTGCAAGGTTGGGGTCAAGAGGAGGTTGGTCTTGGTAGAAGGTGGGGTTGGTGGCTTTTTTGATTGCCTTTTCAAACAGCTTGTCCAAGGAAGTGCTCGAGGTCAACTCCTTGATCTTAGCTTCAAGCTGTTGAACTTGCTCGGCAAGCTTTTGGAGAGCTTTTCTTGTTGGGAGGCCATTTTGTGGTGCTAAGGCTGATGGGTAATGAGTTGTTAAGGCTGAAGGTTGGAGGAAGGCTAGGTTTGGATTGGGCTGAGGGATCAATGAAGGTTAGAGGAAGGTTAGGTTTGGATGGGCTGAGGGCAATGAAGGTTAGAGGAAGGTTAGGTTTGGACTGGGCTGAGGGCTCAAACTCTTTGGGTCGAGCAAGGGCTTGGAGACGACTTCACCCCTGTTTCAAAAAGAAATAAACCCTTAGTGAACTTCCTTGGTCATTATTGAATACATGAATGCAGATGCAAATGCATGTCCTAATTCCATGGTCATCTTTCCTAGAATGAATGTATAAATGCAAGGTGCCCTTTCATTTTTGAATTTTTTGAAATTTTTTTTTTTTGAATTTTTTTTGAATTTTTTTTTTTTTTTTTTTTTTTTTGTTTTTTTTTTTGAAAGGGCACCAAATGACGTGAGAATGTATGCACATGTCCTAAGTGGTTAGGGTCATACCTAAAGGTCGAGCTTTTGTTGGCTGAAGGTAAGGTCAAACCTAATGTGAGTCTAAAGTCAACGTCTAAGATAGAACACCGTCAAAGTCTGTGCCTACCCTAGTAGTCAAGGGTCAAGACCTAAGGTCAGAGTCTATGAGGACTCTAATGGTAAGGGTCAAGACCTAGGGTCAAAGTCTGTGTCGATTACGGTCACAGCCTAAGGCAGCAGTCAACTAAAGTCACTATGGGCTATGAAATGCATGATGTGAACTAAAAGATGACCATGGACTATGTAAAAGTGTTGTGTTAAGGTCTAGAACTGTACAATGGCTAGGACCCATACATACACACATATACAAGACACATGACGGCAAGCCAACTATGGTCAGTCTAGGTTAAGTCAGAGAGTGTGCCACGCCTAAGGGCAGAGCTTGATCCAGTTTTCACCACTTGCAATTAGCGATGTATGGCCAAGATACCCCTTATGCACACGCATCAGTAACACGTGCACACACGGCATGGGCGGGATAGGACTTGCCTTAGCCATGCGATCAATTAACCACATGCAACCAAGGTAGTATCCCCCCTTATGGTAGTCTCGAGCATAGAACATGCCCATAGTGAGACCAAGGTGCCTAAGGCGCGACCTTATTCGAAAGGTCACATGCAAAATGCAAAATCCAATAAACGTGATGATGGAATTACGAGACTTTTCAAGTCTGTCCACTTCACCTAACGGTGATTATCCCCAGCGAAGTCGCCAAATTGTAGGACGTGGGCCGCGCCCTCAGCGTATAGCGGGCGCGCGGCTTGGTACTACATCGAGGTGCTTTTGCGTGGGCTTGAGCCACGGAATCCCGCACGTGAGTGCGTTGGGGTAGTGTTGTCGAATGAGGGGAGTCGCCACCGTGCCTAGATAGGTTATTCACGGACGCCCGAAACGTTGGTGCCAAATCAATGGCCCCACGTCCAATCAAGTAACCAGTCGTGGGTTCGGGGACATGGTACGAATCAGATCTGTAACCCAATTCGCCCGCATGTAGCGGCCTCTATTCGGTCTCATTGCAATTCCATTCATCATGATTATTGAATGCACATAACTTACGTTTTTAGCACCTTAGAAGCGAACTAACCCTAAAATTACTATGAAAGTGTGTTACTATTATGCACAAGAGACTACCTAACCTAGAAATTGTGACCACTTTGTATTAATCATGTTAAAACGGTGCCTAAAACAGGTTGTCCATAGTTAATCTGATTTAAAGTGATTCACATAATTCCGGTCTTTGTTTAGCAAAATATATACAAAGTTATACAACAATGACAATATGCAATAATATGAAGTGCATAAACTTCAAAGTATATGCAAACTCATCTTACCCTAAATCTGCAAAGAAAACAAAAGTTAGTTTGTAAAACACAATGAAACGAATCCTTTGCCTTGAATCGCTACATGAAAACAAAGAAAACAATTGTTAGTCCATGATAAAACGCAAGCGCAATGGATCTTTCGCCTTGAATTGCTATACAAGAATAAAGAATTGTTAGTATTGACAATGGATAATAATAATGAAATGAAAACCAAAAACCAATGAAAACCTTGCAAACATTGTGAAAAACCCTACATATTTACATGAAACAAGTTAAAAGTGAGTTTCTACATTGCTTTAATTATATTAAAAACTCATAACAATGGTTAGTCAATATTAAAAGAAAGTGAGAGAGATTATTGGTGAGTAATCTCAGAATTCAACCTTTGTTATCGCTTGTTGATTCGAAAGAGAATCGATGCTTTGAACTAAAACGAAAGTATAATGTGTTTTGAGTGTTTTGAGTGTTTTAGAGAGAGAGAGAGAGTATGCGTAGGAAGCATATGAAGTCGCGTGTGTGAAAGCGTATGGAAGTGAAGGTGTCCCGGACTGAGCAAGGCAAGAGTGTATTTATAGGCACGAGGCAATTTTTGAGCAAAGAAACCCTGCGTATATACGATGTATATGAGCGTATATACGCTGCTTCCTGCGTATATACGCTCATATACAGCGTATATACGCTGCTCACCTTCATCAGTTTTTGGCAATTTTCGTATGTATTGTATGAGCGTATATACGCTCCTGTTGAGCGTATATACGCTCCTGTTGAGCGTATATACGCTCATCACTTGCGTATATACGCTCAATGATTTTGTATATTTTTTCCAAAAACCTCGAAATATTTTGATTTCCTCCGATTTTATTCGTGATTTCCCTTGATTCGACGCACCTAGACACCCTTGCTCTCCAAGCAAGGAGTTCTAGAATGTTCTAGAAGGTTCCACGTATTTCCGGAGTATTTTTCTAATTATTCACGTATTTTCTGCGTATTCTGCGTATTTAAACATTGCAAAATTCATAGAAAATCATAGAAAAATCAGAAAAATAATTTAAAAATACTGGCGGATTCAGAAAAATGTGACGGACATGATGAAAATCAAAAAGCATGAGAATCGCCTTTGAAAACCTTTGAAAACCTTTGAGAAAACCGAAAGAAAATATTTTTGCCTTGCCTTTGACCTTTGCTCAATATTTCCGAGTACGACCTTGCGTATTTCCAACTTTTTTGAATTCAAAGCATCTTTTCTGATTCGAAACAAACGCGAGACGCGGTATGTTTCATCACGGATTACTCATTTGGGGAGACACATTTTCAGGTGTCTACAGCTAGTTTTTTCGCCGGCATTCACTTGATTGAAGTTGTACAGTGTCGATAGGACGAAAGATTGATGATCTCGAGTGAGAGAATTTGAGTTTTCCAGTGTCGCCACCACGACGACGAACCAGAACGCCGGCACGACGACGACGAACCAGAACGACGACGACGAACCACGACGAACCGAATTTGAGTAACCCAGCAGCCGCCACCACGACGACGAACCAGAACGACGACGACGAACCACGACGAACCGAATTTGAGTAACCCAGCAGCCGCCACCACGACGACGAACCAGAACGCCGGCACGAATCTACTCGCGACCACTCCACGAACGAAACCACTGCCTAATTTCCAACTTCACCACCACGAACCAAACCACCACCTAATGCCCTAATCCCCAAATTCACCACCTCAAACTTGATAGCCACCACCCTGTGAAATTGCCATCACAAACCTAAAACCCTCCATCCCACGCACCTGTGAAATTTCGTTTGAAATATATGACAATTGGCCAGAAATGCTCAAAGGTAGTCGAATTTTTTTTATCTTCTCAACCTCCCAAAAAACCCCTCATTTTTTGTGCAGTAGAAGAAGAAGGGATGAAATTATACCCTTTGATTGATGATGAGAAACTGCAGAAGATGATGGTGATGAATGAAACAAGAAGAAAACTTGGAAGTTTCCAGATTGATGGCACCAAGCTGAATTCATTATTTACAACATAATTGATGGCAATCTCGTAATTAAAAGTTAACGGAAGACTAACGGTCRTTAYACTTTGCCTAGTTTATGAAATATAATTTTTAAATGGGATACCACATGAATTTTAGAAAAGTTCAGGATACCACATGAAATATGAAAACTTTCAGGGGTACCCCATGAAAAAACCCAAACATCTAAGTAGTTAATTTGAAGACCAAAATCACAATCAATCATCCGGAAAACGAAAAAGATACGAAAACCTAAAGCCAAAAGCTAAAATCAGTAACTACAAACGAAAAATCAAATCTTCAACCCCAAAAAAGGGGGAAAAGAACGAACCTTTGAGCAGCAAATGTGAGGGCACGATTAGAGCAATGCCTAACACGAATCTCACATAGGGCTAGAATCCTGCAAATAAAATTATTCTATAATCCATAATATTTACGGGGCAAATATGAATACATAGCAATAATTCATAGCTTAATCCACCATTAAAAAAAATCAAATGAATTCCTAAAAAAACATATCAAGAGTAAAACATTGATCTCATTCTAAGATCCATGCTAAAATTGTTAACACCTTTACCATCTCAACAATCAAACTCCTTAATTTGTTAAATTAACCATAATTAGCAGTTTAGCACCAAAAAAAATATTGAACAAAAAACAAGAAAAAAGAGTACTTGAAAAGTGAATGAAACTTTAGGAGCAAGGGGAGGAGGAGGAACGTAGTAGCCTTCACCACCAAACTCATCTCTTCTCTTCTTCTTTCGCGTACAACAAACACATATTATACTCAAAATTACTAATATTGCCACACCTGCTACTGCTACGTACTCCCACCACCGTCCCCGTACATATCCCATTCCCACCKCCGCCGCCGCCGCCATTGTTACTTCCAAATCACCCTCGACGGGGATGTCACCTTCGTATACCTCGTGCTCTTCTTCATCCATGGCGTCGCGTATACCTTGTGTTCTTCTTCATCCATGGCTTCACTTTTCTCTCTCTAACAAAGTGTCGATTATTTTGGGGGGTTCAATGGTTGGGTTAGAATTGTGGGATTGAATCGTTATTTATATGTGATGTTCGCAATTCATGAATAAAGTTAGTGAATGGAATCTAATATATTATATATATTTGAATAGAGGTCAGATTTATTTCATGAATAAGAGTGTGCATTTTTGTACATAAATGTACACGTTTTCTTATAAATGTGCAAAACCCAAAAATGCACATTATGTACAAAAATTTGCACATTTACTATAAACTTATGCCATCTTGACCGTTTCATTTCAAAAAGTCAAACGGACCAAGATTGCTTCTACAATTTCAATTTCTAAGGTGTTCTCATGTTGTCCTTGACCTGTATTCTAATATATCTATTAGGTAGGATTCAATTGAGAAAGAACCTGTAAAATGACACAGTTGTGAGAAGGCACTGTTGTTGAATTTTGAAATGTACGGTCAGTGATGTGCATAAGTTTTATACAGTGAATGTGCACAAATTTTCCATGAATGTGCCATTTTTTTATGAAAATGTCAGACATTTATGTATAAAATATGCACATTTCATTGTATAAATTAAAATGCTTATTTCTTTTTTTGGTGAAATAAATCTTACCCTCCATTCAAAATTCCAACCATCGAGATTGCTTCTCACGCTTTCTCATTTAGGGGTTCTTCTCATTTGATCCTAAACATAATATATAAATATATATATACTATATAATATATTATACGTATACTTACTTAATTATATATATTATATATATGGATGTGTGTGTTCATGGTGTTGTGGTGTGTGGTCTAACAAGAAAAAGATGCTTAGTGTTAACTAGTGTTACTGTTCTAAGAATAGGACGCGGACGAATTGCCCTCGATCACTAGCTGGCGCTGGTATTTAGCTTTTGCCCATGGCTTTGTTACGGCAGTAGTTGTCTTTGTAGATTTGCTATTCATTGTTTGCTCTTTCCAATGTTCTTCTTCAACAAGGGGCATACTTCTCTCTTCAATCAGTTTTCTTGCTTCATCCAATGCCCTGTCGTTCTTCCTCTGTTGTCTTTCCCATGGACTTTCTAGGCCTCAATTGTTACATTTGTGTTGGGTGTGGTCGATTGGACGTTGTTGATTTTTGAAATGTGAGGTTGCTGCCATTGGACGTTGCCCGCTATGCAGACCCATGGAGGCCCAAAAGGGATTGAAGCAAGGGAGTGAAGAGTGTTTGTTGGTGGCGGTGTTGGTGGCGGTGGCGTGCTCCCCGTATGCGACCTATGTGAGCCAACAAAGGGGAGTGAAGGTAGTGTTAGGGCTTTCAGGTCGATGCTCCTATGTTCGTGTGGTTTGTTGTAAGGTTTCTAGCCTTGTAATCAGATTATAAGTTTAGGTTGATTTCAATTTTATGCGAATTAGGATTTCATTTTAGTAAATCTACAGGTTTTGATTTTGGGTTGTGTGTAACGGTAGTTAACGCGACTTGGGGGATGGGGAATCATCACATATAAATAACAGATTCAATCCACAATTCTAACCCAACCATTCGAACCCCCAAAATAATCGACACTTTGTTAGAGAGAGAAAAGTGAGGCCATAGCGGATGAGGACACAAGGTATTACGCGACGCCGCCCCCATGATGATAGAAGAGCCGAGGTATACGAATGGTGAACATCCCCCGTCGAGGGATGATTTGGAAGTAACAAATGGCGGCAGGCGGCGGAGGTGGAATGGGGATATGTACGGGACGGTGGTGGGAACGTACGTTAGATAGCGTGGCTGTGGCAATATATGTAATTTTTGAGTATAATAATGTGTTGTATGTACGCGAAAAAGACAGAGAAGAGATGAGTTTGGGGTCGAAGCTCCTCTCTCCTCCATCCCTCCCTTAGCTCCTAAAGTTTCCATTCACTTTCAAGTACTCTTTTTTTTGTTTTTTGTTTCAATATTTTGTTTTGGGCTAAACTGTCTAATTAATGGTTAATTTAAACAAATTAATGGAGTTTTGATTGTGAGAAGGTAAAGTAGTGTTAACAATTTTACATGGATCTTAGATGAGAATAATGTTATTCTCGTTGATCTGTTTTTTAGGAATTCCCTTTTGATTTTTTTAAATGGTGATAAAGCTATGATATTAATTGCTATGATATCATATTTGCCCGTAATATTATGGATATTCAGCAATCAATCTTATTTGCAGGATCTAGCCCTAATGTGAGATCGTGTTAGCATTGCTCTAATCGTGCCCTCACATTTGCGCTCAAAACGGTTCGTTCTATTCCCCTTTTTTTGGGGTGAAGATTTGATTTACTTCTTTGTAGTTCTGATTTTTGCTTTTTGGCTTTAGTTTTCGGTATCTTTTTCGGTTTTCCCGGATTGATTGATTGTGATTTTGGGTCTCAAATTACTACTTAGATGTTTGGGTTTTTTCATGGGGTACCTGAAGTTTTCATATTTTCATGTGGTAGCCGAACTTTTAAAATCAGTGGTATACCATTTAAAAATATATTCATAAACTAGGCAAAGTGTAACGACGTTTAGTCTTCCGTTAAAACTTTTTAATTACGATAGATTGCATCATTATGTTGTAAATAAGATTCAGCCTGG
>SNQN01005052.1:24224-36178 GCA_008642245.1 Bassia scoparia | reverse complement strand
TTTTCTATTCCTTTTCTATTCTTCCTAAAATTCATTCCCTTTTCGATGATGACTATGATTCTACATATGCGGGAAGTTATCCAAATCATCATCTTCAAAGAAACCATACCCAAGATGATTAGGCACTCTTAGTCATTGAGGAAACGCAAAAGTGGTCGTATGTCAACTTATATATTTTAGGAAAATGGCCTAAACAAAAGCATCATTTTCAATTTTTACGCAAAGATACAAGGCTTTCAACGGACAAAGATGGTTTTAACACTGATGTTCAGTGCGCACATGTTTTTTCAAAGCTTCGTTCTAAAGATCTTTTTTATTGCCTGTAAGTATACAAGGCATGGGGAAAAACCATTAGAGAATGGTTCTTAGTTCCCGATTTCAAAAATTTGTATGATCAGTCAATTGCGAAGATGGGTAATAAGAATTACTGTGTGACACTACACTACCAAGATAAACTTCTTCCTATTCGTCTAGAGTTCAAATGTGCGTGTCAGCAATGGAATGAAGGTTTTCCCGTTGTGAAGTGTGCCATGGTAGTTGATGCTGTTAATGATGACAATGACAACGACTACGGGGAGGAGTTCAATCTTTTAGGGGAAGGTCAAGGCTTTGTCATGGACTACAATCAAATCCGACGACGTTATAAGTAGCAGTAATATTTATTATTTGTAATCTTATTTTTAGGGTAATATGTTACTTTTGTGACTTCCGTGTTTCTAACTATTTTATGTAAGTACGTATACTGTTTACTATTACCACAGTCATTATGTTTTATAATTTTCAAAAATTATACGACACAAGTGCAAAGATCTCTGTTATGTTTCTTATTTTGGGTAGCAAGGTAATGACCATCATTTGTATAGGATGTTACCTAAACAAAACATACAACAAAAAAACAAAACCAACCTCAAGCAAGGTAAACTACCMGTCTTCTAACACATATTTMGCAAYTRGTAAATYGCTTATGTCATCTAACATAACTGGAGRTTCTAAAACACTCAAGGACTAGGACTCTATGACTTAATCTATAGAAGATCCCACTGATGAATTATCTGCGCCTTGGGGTGACTCATGGTGTAGCAAATGGATTGGATATGAGGCTTTGGTGGTGGTGGAGTTGGATGTCTTTCCAGTTGGGCTAAAAAGGTGAAGGATTGAGCTTTTTTGAGGATGGGCCTATTGTGGATGTTTTTGTATGTGGAGGTGGGATTTGTTTGAATTATCTCCTCGTTAGGCCTCTAAAGCCTTTGAAATCATACCTGAATTGGATCTGGACTTGACTAGTAGTTGAAAGCTCCTAAGATTGAACCTAATTCGAGGTTAAGGTTCTATACCTGAGGATTGAGAATGAAATTTTGAAACTGTTCATTCCTTGACCTAATTCTGTTTTAAGGTGCTAGAATTTAACTCGAACCTAGGTTAGTTTTAAGGTCCTTGGACTTCACTTGGTTTTGAAATTGAATTTTAGGCCTAATTCTGTTTTAAGGTGCTAGAGTTGGAATTGAATTCGAACCTATGTTAGTTTTAAAGTTCTTAGACTTGACTTGATCTTAAAGTTGAATTTGGACTTAGATTTTGAAATTTAGCATACCTAATTGGGCCTACATCAGTTTTGGGCCACTAAGGTATGGATTTGAAATGTGAAAGATCGAACCCAGGTCGGTCGGTCTTAAGGTTGTAGGCCTATGCTTGAATTGAAATTGAAGAAAGGGCCTAGTTCGGCTTTAAGGTCCTTTGGGATTGACTTGAAATGGGCCTAGGTTAGTCCTAAGTCAGTTTTGAAGCACCTTGGACTCGAATGGGGCCTATGGATTAAACCAGCAGATCCTGAATTGGATTACAGACATTGAATAGTGTTGGACTATGTTTTGGACTAGTAGCCTTGAATAGAGTCATGAGCTAATGGTCACAAGCACAAGAACATTAATAGCAACACAAGTCAAATTTACTCACTTAAGGTTAGGGTCTAAGTGAACTATAAGTCAGCTTAGTTAAATCAAAAAAGGTACCACTAGCATTAGCGATGTATGGCCAAGACACCCCTTATGCATACAAATGCAGTAACACGTACACACGAGGCATGGGCGGGATAGGACTTGCCTTAGCCATGTGATCCATTAACCACATGCACCAAGGTAGTATCCCCCCTTATGGAGATCTTGAGCTTAGAACATGCACATATGAGACCAAGGAGCCTAAGACGTGACCACATTCGAAGGGTCAAATGCACAATCCAGTTAATTATAAAAACGGAACTACGAGACTTTCAAGTCTGTCCACTCACCAAATGGTGATTATCCCCAATGAAGTCACCATTTTGTAGGCGTGTGCCCTCATCGGGCCTACGTCCTACATCGATATAGAATTGTGTGCTTGAGCCACATATGCCACACGTGAGTACGTTGGGGTGTGTTGTTGATTGAGGGGATCGCCACCATGCCTATACAGGTTAATCACGGACGGTTCAAAAATTGGTGYCAAACTAATGGCCTCACTGTTTGGTCTGGTAACCAGAAAGTGGGTTCGAAAACATGGTACGAAAAATATCTTTGATCCAGTCCGCCTGCATGTAGCGGCCTCTACTCGGTCCCATTGTAGTTCCATATATAATAATAATAATTGAATTCAAAAGGCCTATTGATTTGACCTTAAAAAGCGCACTAAAAAAATACAAAGGTTTATTTATATTATGCATGCTACACTACCTAGCCTAATAATTGTGACCACTTCGAATTAATCAAATTAATATGGTGCCTAAAATCCGTTCGTCCATAATTCATTTGAATTTAATGTGATTCAAGAAATTTCGGTCTTGATTAAGCAATCACAAGAGTCATAGGCGCAAAGATTAAGAATAATACATATATAAATCAAAACTCAAATATAAAAAAATCAACTCACCTTGTATCACTTTAAATACGAAAGAAAACAAAGATTAGTGCATCAAAAGCTTTGCTTCCAATTGAATCGCTTCCATCAAAGAAAACAAAGATTAGTGCAATAAAGAAAATCGTTAGCATTCACAATTATAAGTACGATTACGATAAATCGAAAACCATTGAAAATGAATGAAGTTACATGATTGAAAACCAAAAGCAAAACGAAATTCGATGTATTATATCAATAAAGATTAATAATAATAGACGAGAGAGAATTGGATTGAATATCCTCCTAATTTGTACCAAAAACCGCAAAGATACGACTTCGAAAGTTGATGAACTCGAGGAACTTTTTGATTTTGAGAGTGTTTATGGATTGAAATAGAGAGAGGTTTTTGAGAGCTTTGAATTGCATGATTCATTATTTCTATCGAACTGGRACTTAGGTTCATAWTTAGTATATAGATTGATGTCTAGCCTMTTCTTTTASCCTTTTAGGATGGAATTTYGGATATTTTCACATCTAGGATATACATATACAACATATACCGTTRTCMACTTTTATTGATGGATTTCGTTTATTTTTSTGGATCGAATATTGGTTTTTGTTGATTGAAGCTGATTTTTTGTTGATTGAAGTTGATTATTTTTATCTTCGATTAAGCACCGAGAGCATGTATGAGCCACATGAAAGAGAAAAAATTAATTCTGAAGTGAAATTCCGATACAAGTGCAAGAGCACCGGATTCTCAAGCGGAGATAAAGAAGCAATTATGAGCTAGATGAAAGTGCAAGTAATCAAGAAAATGCGCCAAAAATTCAAGCAGAAATGAAGAAGTAGCCGAATTCTAAAACAAGAATGAAAGAAAAAACTCTTAAACAAAAGCATCGAAGTTTCAGGCAAGAACAAGAACGTAAAAAGATTTTGTGCTCTCTTATAACAACGACCAAAGATTTCGTGCTCTCTCACCATGGAAAAAACAAAGTTTGAATAAAAGGCAAAGACCAACACGTGTAGTTCTAAAGCCTGAAGTTCTTAGTCAAGCAAACAAGGAAGTGAAGGATCCACGACGTAGACATCAAATTCCAAAGGGACAATAAATCTCAAGCAAWGGTGTGAAATCTCATGGATACAATTTCTGAATTGGAAGCAAAGGCGAGGACGAAGACATCAATTCTCCATGAAGTCCTGAATGGCGGCATTAGAATGGGCGGAAGCGAACAACAACAAAGGCACACTCACAAAATTCCCTAGTGAAGGCAAGAATGCGAACAGAAACAAAGGCATAGGCGCATCAAACATTTTCAAAGTGAACCAGCAAAAGACACAAGCAACAGTAGCACATAGAATAATGAACAAGCAACAARGAAAAAGAATAAAGCATCAAGGACAAGTTAGCAAGCCATAAAAACCGCAGGTGCAGGTAAAACTAAAGCATTTGTTTTGGTACTTTGGCTTTCGTTTTATGAGACCTTCATCTCTACCAACTCAGACAAAGTGGGGGCTTCTATAAATACCTACATTTTTCCCTAGCCCAAGACGGCCAATGACAAGACACCCCTTAGCTTGCAACGCACAAGCCAAATCGAGAGAGTTAGGGCCCTAATAGACCCTAAAAAGGCAAGTTTTCACTACACCAGGAACATTTTCCTACATCAAAGCACCCGTAAAAATGAGTTTTAATTTCCAAATAATTTTAACTTATATTTTAACATTCTTCTAGAATTGTTTTGGATTTTTCTAAGCATTTTTGGCAATTTTTGGAATTTCCAGCAGTTTAATCAATTTTGTGATGATTAATTAAATTATGAAAACAATTCCAAAATTCACGAAATTTTAACACAATACACAATATTTTACAAGGAATGTTTTGAATTTTGTCCATAATTTTTGGACTTATGGAAAATAGTTATGAATTTCCGAAGCAAAAACACGCACCCGAGTGATACGGCTCGTTCCGAAAGCTTTCGCAGCCTTCCCAAGTATGGGGTCCACTTAGATTGCTGCCTAAGACATTCTAGGTTCATCCCCTTATCTTTCTTAGCACGACTAACAGTTGTTCAATGTGTAAATTAACTTTTTCCTAAAAGAACCGAGCAAATAAGGCAAGTCGAATCAAACAAAAGAGGGAAGCAGAAGCTGGGCGTAATAACTCCCAATTGGGAGTAATTTCTCCCAATTGGGTGAGATTTCACCCAATTCTCCCTTATTTTTTTGGTTCGTACCTATAAATAAGCACCCCGGCCTTTCATTTGCAACATACACGCTTCATACACCTTCACTCTACCCGATTCTCTCCTCCCTCTATCTCTAAAAATACTCTCATAACTCTCTCTTTCACCATCAAATTCACACAATTTTTTTTTCTGCCATTTCTAATACACAACAAACACAATTTCAAAAGTTCTTTATGGGTTCTTTAAGGTTCTTAAGGGTTTTCGAAGGGTCCGAAGCATCATTCTCGATCGAAAGCGTCGTGTTGCAAGGTTAGTTTGAGGCCAATGTCTCAATTTCATTATATCCTTTTGCATGCTTGTTAGAWATTCGACTTTGTATGTAATATTGATTAACAACTATACGACATGAATTAAAATCAATCTTAAGAAAAGCTTTAATTCTTGTTGAATGCTTGCTAGCTTGTAATCACACCTTTATTACGCCTTAAAGAAGACCGACAATCTACATGTTCTCACGCCTAATAAGACTAATTCTTGGATAAATTGGCTTTTAGACAACTTGAATATGGATCTAAACAACACATGTCGCAACAACAAATTAATCCTTATGTGCATGTATTTCTGTTAAGCAACCCACATAGTAATTGCATGCTTAGGTTAAAACAGAAATATCTTTGTTGTTGTGTTTTTGACAATGGACTCACAATGCCCGAGTAGAGGCTGGTAAATGCGGGGGGGCATTGTGCACTACTTCGCCCTTACCCTTGTTTGTTAATCCATGACCTTTGGTGCACGACTAGACTATGGAGTCCTTCGCTTTGCTTTATGCTGTTATAGGGAAGGCTTAAACTGGGTTCCCCAACTTCCCGAAAGAAATGTGGTGGCGACTTCCTCTACTCGTTTCGAGTATAATACTCACAACTCCAGGCATATTCACACTATGCAAAAGAAAGAATTCAATTCTAGTAAAACCAAAGTCATCATCTAATTGTACCCCCCGGAGCTGAGGGACCGGACGTAGTYCGGCTCGGTGATGCCTCGGCGCCCGTACACATAGCATTAGGACAGGTGTCATGCATAGACTATTGCCCGGTGAGAAGTGCCAAAATGGCCATATTTAGGCACTTATTTCTCTCCTATTTTGTCCATTTTGTGACAGAAGGTTTTGTGAGCCCTGGCCACGCCCGCACCTCGGCTTGTGTGCCCATGTCAGGCCCGCGTCTCGGTTTACACGCTCACGCCACTGCTCCAAAAACTGCTCAACTCCAGATCCTTCGYGTGTGCACACTTCTTTGTTTTGCACATAATTTGATATCTACAAGGAATTTTGATGCGAGAAAAATTTCATTGGAAACTAGAGCTTAAGCAATTTATACCGGTATGTGGCACGCCTCAAACAAAGCAGATAACCAAAAGTTACGGTCGTTTGAAAACCGAGTTGACTTTCGAGATTTAACTTAAATGGCAATCTTGTAATTTCAAGAAAAACTTGTAATAAGGTAGTATATATAGATATGTGAGGAGAGAGAAACACATGTTGTAATTAGAATTAGTTTTTTTTTAGTTACATTTTCATTTTCAGAATTTTTTTTTCATCTTCTTCAATAGAATAGTTAGGAGAGAGAAAACCTCCATTGGAGGAGCTTCAAGCAATTTTATTTTCTTCATAACTTCTTCATTTATTTTCTRTTTTTGACGAATATTATATACAAATCAATCGTCTCGACGACTAGAGTATGATTCTCACCTTTTTATTTCAATTTTGAGCATCTTTACAGTAATTTTCTTAGCACTTAGATTAACGAATGTTTTGGGTCTTCTTTGTTTGCTTTGATTCTTGTTTCCATTGTTTCTAGTTTGTTTCCTTCGTTGTTTTTACATGTTTTGTGAATGTTATTGATTGGTTTTGAGTAGTTTAATTGCTCTTCTTTAATACCCTAATTTTGAGTATTACAATTTCAATTTCATGGCTTTAATGTTGCTTTCTTGTTCAATTGTTGTTGTTTTCTTGTTCAATAAGTGATTGAAGGATTTGTGAAATGAGTTCAATTAAATGTCTATATTAGGATTGCAATGATCCTTGTTTTGGGTTAAGCCATCCATTTGATAGGCATTGGTTGTGCAAGATTAGGGAACCTAGTGATCCTAGCTTGCAGACACCCAAAATTGTCTCCCCAAATTGAATAGCCGATGAGGAAAAGTATGATACATCAAAATAGCACAAGTTGGCAAAAATAAGGAAGAAATAAGTGCCTAAATGTGATCATTTTTGGCACTTATCAATCTGACATGCTGCAAACGAGTTCAATCCATGAGTCAAGGGTGTTGATAACCCATTTTGACCTAGTTTCATACATTTCAAGCCAAAACATCGCATATTTGACCTTTGAGACACAATTTCAAGGTCGCTATAAGGTGAAAAGTAACTCACAAAGCCAATTACATGATCATTGAAGCATCGAAAAGTCATTATTAGATTCTCAAACAAACACATCAACCCTACCTTCGTCTATACGACGTCAGTAATAACACACAACCGCTTCTTTTCCCCTAGGCTTCTACTAGCCGAAGGGAGACATCCGGAGGTTTCTACTAACCGAAGGATATTCATACACCATTGGCACCCCTAGGCTTCTAGGAGCCGAAGGGAGACATCAGGAGGTTTCTACTAACCGAAGGATATTCATACACCATTGGTGCCCCTAGGCTTCTACTAGCCAAAGGGAGACATCCGGAGGTTTTTACTAACTGAAGGATATTTACACAACAGTTGCGCCTCTAGGCTTCTACTAGCCGAAGGGAGACATCCGGAGGTTTCTACTAACCGAAGGATATCGATACATCATTGGCGCCCCTAGGCTTCTACTAGCCGAAGGGAGAAATCCAGACGTTTCTACTAACCGAAGGAGATTCACAAACATCATTGGCACCCCTAGGCTTCTACTAGCCGAAGGGAGACATCCAGAGGTTTCTACTAACTGAAGCAAATTCACACACATCATTGGCGCCCCTATGCTTCTACTAGTCGAAGGGAGACATCCGGAGGTTTCTACTAACCAAAAGAAATCAACACACAACATCGCTCAAGGATCCAGGTGCTTCCAAGGGAACACAACAGCATGGAATGCAGTAGTAGGTAAAACTAACTGAATTTTTTGCAGGTACCGCCGAAAAGGATAACTTGAAATAGCAGAACGTCTTGAGTTATCCTCTGTTCCGAATCAAATACTTTGACTTTTGTATTACAAGAACAAACTTCTCTCCAAACTTAGTCAAAGTGGGGGCTTCTGTAGACACCTAAAAATGTCTCCCCAAATAAAATAGCCAATGAGGAAAAGTACAATATATTGAAATACATTTGACTTCGAAAGTCGCGACAAAATCCATAAACCATATTCATTAAACCACATCCTTATGCATAGCAGCACAAGATGAGGTAAAGTTGAATTTGAAAACGTATGCCAGGAGCTCAATAGTTATTTTCTATTTTTAGGGCATTTTTCTTATTAAAAACGATTTTTGGAAATATTTCTAAAGGTCTTTTCTAATATTTTTCATATACGATTCCAACCTGTTATCTATCTTTTCGTTCGGGACTTAATATCCGTGTTTTTGCATCGAATTGCCATCCGAATTAACCTTTATCTAGTTTTGGATAAAATTGGTGGACAAGATTAATTTCTTTAAAATATTTTGAATAATTCCCGATTTTTCCTAATTTATCTATGAATTTCTAAATTCATTTATTTTCGAAAATMATTTTATAAAACTTGTAAAAATCATAGAAAATCAAACAGGAGTCTGAAAAATAATCTGAAAATATTGGCGAACTTAGAAAAATGAGAATAACAAAATGAAAAGTGAAATTTAGAGAAATAACCTATAAATATTCTATAAAATATTAAAAAAGGGTTTTTTGTCACTAACCACCTTTTATAAAGGTGAGTTTGTCACTAACCATCTTTTCTAAACGTAATTGTCACAAACCATCTTTTGTGACACATGTGCTTGTTGACCACCATCTTGACGCCGGATTCCGGCGTTGACCATCACGTGAGGGTCACGTGACTCATTAAAATATTTTTTTTATTTTTTTTTTTGTTTTTCGCCAATTACCCTTCATTTCTGATGTTTGTTTGCTCTTTATTAATGGATTTCTGCCATTGCTGCATTTCTTCTTCTTCATCATCATCATCAATTCATCATATAATAAACTCTCTCATTTGCTCTCAATAGCATTCTCTTTGTCCCTCTTTTGCTCTCTCTCATGTCACCTTTCACACAATTTATAGCTGGTTCCTCTCGTATATAATTATGGCCTAAAACAATTATGGTCGTCGTTCATCATTCCATTTTTTCATATCTTTCATTTTCTCGTATTTACAACCAGCAAATAGATAATAAAACGTTACGTGGTACGTGTAGTCGTCGTGAACCATCCAATCAATAATAATAATAATTCGTAAACAAAGATAGAATAATCATGAGAGTTGCTGGTGGTGGCGTTTGTTTTGATTGAAATTTGATATGAACAGTGTTTCGTATGTTTTGTTGAAACGAGAAGTAGTGTATTGAAATGAAGAATAAGCAAAACCCTTAAAAGAAATGAAGAAATGAAGGGTAATTGGCGAAAAACAAAAAAAAATAAAAAAATATATTTTAATGAGTCACGTGACCCTCACGTGATGGTCAACGCCGGATTCCGGCGTCAAGATGGTGGTCAACAAGCACATGTGTCACAAAAGATGGTTTGTGACAATTACGTTTAGAAAAGATGGTTAGTGACAAACTCACCTTTATAAAAGGTGGTTAGTGACAAAAAACCCTAAAAAAAATAAAGAAAAAAGGCTAAAAATATTAAAATAAATACTTTMCGGTTATTAATGGACTCTCGGTGTATGATTTCAAACTCAAGTTTACTTCGACTTATGAAAATGGATGTGGTTTATGGATTTTGTCACAACTTTTGGAATCAAATCTACTTCAAAATGTCGTACTTTTTCTCAATGGCTATTCAATTTGGAAAGAGACTTTTGGGTGTCTATAAAAGCCCTCACTTTGGCTAAGTCTGGAGAGAAGCTCGTTCTCGCAAGACGAAAGTCAAAGTATTCGATTCGGGACGAAGGATAGCTCAAGACATTCTGCGACCTTGAGTTACCCTTTTCGCCGGTACTTGCAAAACAACGGTTAGTTTTACCTGTTACCGCGCCCCATACGGTTGCATTCCCTCGGAAGCGCTTGCATCCTTGGGCGATTCTTCTCCTTATTGCTGGCCTTGGCTTTTCAGGAGAACAACAGTGACTTGAAAGTGATATTTCAAAGTTAGGATTAAGGATTATCTTGAAAATGGCATAGGTTTGTTTTAATGTCGTGAGACTTGAAAACGATAGTCCTAAGTCAGAATTAAGGACTATCTTAAAAACAGCATAGGTCGGTTTTAATTCATAGTGAGACTTGAAAACGATACTCCTAAGTTAGGATTAAGGACTACCTTGATAACGGCATATGTCTGTTTTAATGCCGAGAGAGACTTGAAAATAATAGTCCTAAGGCAGGATTAAGGACTACCTTGATMACGGCATAGGTTTGTTTTAATGCGCGTCAATTTCCTCAACCTCTACAATTCGCCTTTCTAATCTGAATGTACAGTATCTTTTCCTACAATATTGACCAAAAGGGTCACTTTAATCTGGAGCACAATAAATTTATTGTGTATCAGATGCACCTAAGACTTTGCCTCACAGTTAAACCCAAATAAATGTTCCATATCTTGAATTTGTGTATACTATTTCCGTATGGAATGCATGAATTTGTCTATGCTACATATGGAGCCCTCTAAGTAACATAAACAAATTTTTGTGACTTGCTACGCTAAACAGTAAACATGACGCTGTAAACAAGTTAACAACCACAATAACAAGCAAGAATACACTAGTACAAACTATTGAAGTCGTGATGCAGAGCAAAACCATGTATCTCTATTAGAATTTAGCAACAAGTCCGTTTCGAATTTTTTGACCCGAAACTCAAATAGCCTTTCCACAAGCGGGCTTTTTCTGGAACCGAAGTTGGCCCGATTTGGCTCATAATGTCTGAAATACCTAGCTAAAAGCATGGCATGAACTGAACTATTCGGCAAAAACACCAACTTACTTTGCATAGAAAACCCGACTTAACCCTCTATTTACTCACTTCTTATGTCTACGATAAGGTCTAAGGTGGACGATTCCAAACTTCATGGAAGAGAATGTCTTTTGATATGGTTGTATAGATGTAGTTGAAACCTTATTTTCTTAGCAAAATAAAAATATGGGAAATTCCAAACGGTAACTATCAATTTTTGGATTTTTCCAGCAGTAACCATTGATTTTTTAAATTTCAAAAAATGATTGTGTTCTAATTCCATTCCCAATTGTAACTTTAATGAGCTATTTGCCGTTAAATATTGCTAAAATCTGTTAAACGTTGGTTAGGTTAGTAACCATGGTTGAAAATAAACTCCAACTCCAGACAATCTTCTCAATATTAAAAAATGAAATTCCAATTCATTAAATATAATTGCAAGCAAGTTGATGAAGAGCTCTTTAAACTACTGTTGTACAAAAAAAATCCACGAAATTAGGATCTTCACCATTTATTTCCATTTATTTCCATTTATTTTCTATTTTAGTTATTATGGAGCCAAAAAAATTGTCAAATTAATGCTTTGGCAAGCAAATTGAGACATTTGTACTCTCATTTTGCAAATTTATTTAGTCTTCAAATTTGACCTGATAATCAAGATGACCCCAAAATAGTAACCGACTAATTATTCAAACACAACAAACTATTTATTTTTAAAAGGCTACAATCAAAACCAGCATTAGATGTTCTTCGGCACGCAAACCAACATTGCTT